>JARHVA010008721.1:292500-432836 GCA_037957365.1 Torreya grandis
GTGTTTAAATCAAGGCATCTTTAAATGATTGAATATGCTACTTGAGTATTTTAATTTCATTAAGCAAATATTTTGGGTAGAATTTATCGTGGTTATTTGGTAAATCATGGGTAGGCCATGGAAAGTTAATAGGGAATCCACCTAAAATAATCAAAGTGGGATTAGTAACCATTGGTGACTTTTGAAGGGCCTAAAATGGGTTGATAAATGAATTTAAACTATTAGGTGAGCTACTAGCTAAGTGTATTTGTCATTTTTTTTCCCTTTGTTTACCCTTAGTTTTTTATGTTCAATAAGTTTTAACAACTCAAAATCATCCCCTATAGACTTTGATCTTATGGGTAACCATCTATCATCCATTTTATCTATTGAACTACCCAAACATGGTAAATTCTCATAATTGTTCAAGTTCAATATTTTTTTGCTAACATTTCAATTTTAAGGTTTATTTTTAAAAGGTGGTTTCCCTCCTTTTATCACCAACTCTACTGATGTGTGTTTTGGCATGAGATAATGTTCTTGGATCATATTATGACTCACCTCTGTTTAAAGGATATAGTAGAGAATCTCCCCAAGTTCATATCTACCTAGTCTAGGCACACTCATCTTCACTCAGTGACTCATTGTGATCATTATGTTCAAGGGGCCTTTCCTAGTTCAATCTATTCCAAACTATAAACACGTGTTTTAGTAGGTTTTTACATACTTGAATAATTTAAAATGTATTGTGTTTGTTTTTTATTTCAAATGGGTTTTGTATCATGTATGAAATAATGAGGTTTAATTTCATTTTGTCATTATCTCATTAGATTATAGAATACAAAATTAACCAATCTTGCATTTAAAACTTGCCCAATCATAAATTACTAGTTAGGGTTTTGTTCTATTTTTACAACTAATTTTATCATTAATTATTTCCATTGACTAAACTTACAATAATGCATTTAAAATAATGAATAAATATAAATAATACAAATATTCATTTAAATTTCCATTTGTATTTAAACACTAAGCTACCAACTGATTAAAATAGAATCGAAAGAGAAGGTAGAAGGAAAGAAAATAAAATCCTATAATAACATTGGCAAATTCAATTTCATAATTGAATGGTCTCCATAAACTAGTCCCTAATCTAATCAATGCTTACACAATCAAATCCAGAGACAATACAAGCTTATAAGATAAGATAGAGGAAAAGACATCCACAAACATCATTCACATGTGTAAAATGCAATAAATAACACCAAGTCTTCAACTAATCAATAATCCATAATTTTCACAATCACATTAGAGTTAATTACAAGTATTGTATATAAAATTTTCCTTCAGTACATTAGGATAGGATTTGAGGGAGAGATTAATGCTAAGAAAGCTTAAAAAATATAGAAAACTGAAAGGTGGATGAATAAATCTCTTGTGCAAGGAGAAAAAATCAACCCCATGATAATGGTGCTCAAATAATATATATCCATGGAATATTCTAAGGGAGAAATTTCCATCTAAAATGGTCCAACCACATCCATTAATGCTATAGCTACCTCCTTGGCCATTTATCCCTCCAAATTCACCACTTTCACTATTCACAAGCTTGCACAAGACCAAAAATGAAGTTAAAACATGAAATCAAAAGAAATAAGTGATAAATTAGCCAAAAAAAAATGTGAGCAAGTTTTACCTCAGATAAAATCACACAAAATTGGATTTACTAGTGCATTCATGATGGATTCACCTTTCCATACAAACAAACTAATTGTATTTTAAACTCTTAGATTAAAATTTATGCTAAAAGGACTAAAAAATACCAAAATGTCTCTTGATAAACCTATCTAGACTTTTAGGTTGCATCTGCTCTTTTCAATATTACTATTCACTTTTCAAAATCTTAGTGATAATAAGGCTTTGGATGCATGAATAATGTTATGGTCAATTTTGAAATACCTATAGACCTAATCATTTTTTCCCCAGATAGAACTATGTTTAAAATTCCAAATTGGTAGTAAAATAGATTGGGGTAACCTAAGATGTAATTGATCTTAGGACACCTTATTATAATTATCTTAATTTTAATCTATAGGCCAATATTGTAATCAGGGTTTTAATCCCACACAACAAAGGATGGGTCACAAATGAATAAACCATAAAATAATCAAGGATTTCCCATAATTAGCACTACTAGACAAATTTAATGAAATGGGGGAATCCCACATAATATTCATCTAGGATTTGGGGGCTAATGTCCCGAGTAGGATGTATTTGGGGGTTTAGGTTCTCTAAATCCTAAACAATAAAGGAGAGGGTTTGGAGGAGTCCCTAACCTAATAGAGGATTTTTACACAACTTACATTACATATTGTAGCTTTTGGTATCACTGAACTAATCTAGCTTTAAATCCTAACTAGAATTGTCAACTTTTTAATGTGATCACCGAATCCTAACTAGGAATTACATCCTATAAAATATTAAAATTTCCCCTTTCACCTAAGACCTAGATCTAGTCAAGATTAAAATCTTGACTATAAATGGACATACTAAGACAAAAGACTGATAGACCTAATGAGGGTCACAAACCTTGATTATAACTATGATTCCGTATCTACTAAACACTATACCTATTTGGACCAAAAAAGATCGATTAACACTACACTTAAAACAAAAGGAACATCTAGACCTATATGAGATTTTAATGCCTGATTAGGTATAGGGCATCGTAAATTTCAAAATAATGTAAAATGGATTAAGAAAATATTGATTACAACCAAGTTGATAAATTTGAGTTATATTAAACCAAATTAGGAATTTTGAAATTTTTTTCACCTAGATAAGTAGGATTTTACAAGCCTAATATGGGGGGTGTAGGAGTCATTTAGAAATAAATGTTAAAATAAGAAACTTTATAAAATGAACCTAATGAGCATGATCAAGTAGGTTAAAAAATCTAAAATGGTATAGAAACTAAAATGACACATTGGGTAAAAATGAGATATTTTAGAAAGTCAAAGAACAACTAGTTTGAAAACCTGTTAAGTGGGATAAGTGTCCCAAAAATGTGTTTCTACTCAAATTAAAACATTAAAATTAACCACACAATCTATTTAGATATGATGGAGAGGGTCATATAGGTATAACATGAATTAAAACCAAAATGACCCCCTGGATAAGTTGTAGGGAGTTGAGAAAGTAGGTAGGTAAGAATTCCAAATGAGCATATGTACAATAAAACTTTGTTTTAGGGTAAAGTGTTATATATGAAACTTCACCATTCAGACTTGGTCATCATAATTGGATAGGTTTTTTTATCCTTAAGGGCATAAATATGAAGATTACTTCCTAGAGAATGCTAAGATATATTGGAGAGATAAGAGAACCAAACATCAAATCCAAATTTGGAGGTTAAAACTCAATGTTATGATGTGTAAAATACAAAGTTGACTTGTACAGATGTGGCATTTCCAAAAATGATAGTTTTGATTCCCTGTTTAACATGTAAATTAAGATGAATGATTAAGAAAAATTATTGTGATGAGACTAATCAAATATCAATGCAAGTAGGAGTAGAGCAAAAATTAAAAAATGAAATTCCTTAATTTTTAGTAGAATTAGGGTGAGTTGTGCAATAAATAATAGTAACTATATTGTTTATTAAAAATGATTATAATATTAATATTTTTTCAAAAAGAATAATTATTTTTCAAAGTTAATAATATATTTTGATTAATGTTGAAGTATGTAATCAAAATAGTTGTCAAATAGTTTTAATTTAATAGTATTATTCTACTTAAGTCCATGGGAGTTACACTAGTATCAATGTAACACCATAAGTATTGGGGTTATATCTCACTAATTTAATGATACGTGTTTTAAAAAATAACATAACCTAATTTTTAAAGTAGGAGAGTATTTTGAAGCATTAAAATATAAGGAAATTATTTCAAATTTAGGTTTGTGTCATCAAGTATCCCTAGGGTCATTGAGGTTTATTTTTTCTCAACACAGTAGAAACAAAATGCATGAATATGTTGAAACTTTTAGTCCACTTTATCTCTCTATGTGTACAATTTTCCATTCTCATAATATGCTAACATACTAGGGATCATATGTAAAGTAATTATAAAATAAAGTGGGCTTCCATGGAATATGAGTTTGTGGATTTCACATTAAACTATGATTGGGTTGATTAGTCATGAAGATATCAAGTACTATGTGGAATGAAACTAAAATTTATGAAACTTGATTTCAAACATATTTGGTTGATCACAAGTTTTCATAGAAAAATAAATTTATTCAACATTGATTTATACAAGCATTAAATCCATTAATGGATGTGTATGTTGGATAAATGCTTCTAGTATGACCAATTAATGAACATTGAAAGATATGGATGGGAAGGGAAGATGGGGATATAAATTACCTTAAATTTAAAGGTGATAATGTGGCCAAAATGGTGAGGTTTCAGTATTTTAAACCTTAAAGATGATAATAAGGTGAATTATTGTATCGATATTGTTTGATGCCTAATAAAACATGGATCAAATCAAACAAAATTAAACAAGACATTGATGTGAAAAACATCATCTAGGTGTAGACACTAAACAAAAAATGAAAATGAGGATCAATTAAGATACTTAAAAAAATACATGAGGCTATTGAATTATACCTTACACTACTCAAACAAGTAACAAATGTCTAAAGGTGAAACTATTGAAGATTATAAAATAATATGTCATATCATCTTGCCTTGGGATGTCAGTTTTTTGAAAATTATTTTTCAAAACATGCACTAATAACTTGATGTTACCTTTTTACTATTGTTTTATAAGAATTGAGGATTGATATTTATTTCATGGAATTACTTATCATACATGTGGAAGTCTTGCATTAATACATTAATAACACAATAATATTATTATATAGGAATATGAGTGGATGATTAGTAATCGTATTTAGAAGTTATTTTTTCATAATTATTGAGCTAAGAATATATTTCAATCAATGTTTAATTATGTAATAATTTTTTTAAGTGCAAATATTAGAATTATTTTACTTAATTTCATGGGATAGGTGCTAGTAGTGGTGTACCACAAATTTTGGGGTTTGCATTTCACATGTTAACATTGTGTGTTTTAAGAACACAATTTAAAAAATATAAACGATGTTATATTTCCTTCAGACTAGTGGCTTATTAACACTTTATTAATAAATAAATATACATTAGCTAAATCATTTAAATCACATCAGTGTGGCTACAAAGTGATTAATTATTTTACATAATAATTTGGTACATAAAGTTTGAAATTTCAAAATTTTGATTAATTTATGTGGTAACCACTTTGGTTTTATAATAGCATGCCCATTCTAAACAAGATAATAATAAGATGAGAAATATAGGCCTATGTTATCATCTTGGGTAGAATGGGCACATGCCTACTCTACACATTTAGATAAGATTAATGACTTGTAAATAAAAAATATGAGAAACAAAGTCCTATGTTATTATCTAGTGTAGTGTACTCCCTTGCTCATTCTACATAAGATAATTAGTATTATTATTTTATTTCACATTGGGCATATGGGAAATGAAAAATGTTGTCTAATACTTTTACATTGTGGTAGTAAGTATGTTTTACAATGTTTCACTAATATTTTAAAATCTTCCATGTCATGATGTGATTGGATAATATTTGGTAAATTTTGGATAAATATTAAATAGCAGTATAATAACTATAATTAGGAAATAATATGACAACTATGGGGTCACATTTTGTAAAATTTCAAGACCCATTTAAACTATTAGACTGTGCTCAACTATTGGCCCATTTCCTCTAAATATGAATTTAAAGGTGAAAAACTAGTTAATATGTAATTATAATTTGATTCCATACTAGAATTTAGAATATAAAAATATCTATATTAGAATCCAATATCACATTAATTGAAATGAATAATAACAATATTGAAATCTAACTTAAATAATTATAAAATGAAAAATGATAATATTATAAGTCCATATACTTAGTAATATGTCTAGATTTAATGAAATGATGGTTTACTTCTAAAGTGTACCCAAAGATTACATGAAGAATGATTTGGATGCTATATATTATATGGTATATAATATCAATAATGACTTATTGGGCCTCTAAAGATAGGTTTGAATTAATGGTGGCGAGAGTTTAAAAAATAAATTAACCTAATAAAGGTATAATCATCCCCATAACCACTCTAAAAACTAACCAAATCCCTCACTTAATAAGCTCCTTGAGATGAACATCTATAAATTGGCCTTGCCAAACTAGTTCCATGTGCATAATATAGACTATCATGGATAACTTGATTATATTGAATTATGTAGTTCAATTTACATATACTAGAAAGATATAAAAGAGTATGGGTAGTCCCAAACCAACCCAAGGCTACCAATTATCTAATTCTTCATTGTCCTCAATAACTACCATAGTATTAAAGACATTGGGATTCCCCAAGTATGAAGAAGATGAACTAGAATATACCAACAACGAAGTATAAGCTTTCTCATTATTTTAAAGGATTAACTACCCTCTTAATAACTAGACACAAAAATAACCACTTACCACATCAACCCCTCCTAAAAATGTTGTAATTCCTCCTGATCCAAGGGACATGCATGACCCTTCACAATCAAAATCAAATAATCTTAAGACAACTAAATATATTCAACCTACCACTATCAAGACTAGGTATAACATGGTAGAGGACATGGAGAAGATTAAGATAGATCTCACTTTACATGAGCTTTCCTAGATTATTGACAAAAAATATTTCCTCCTAATTTCCCTCATATATAAACCTATTCATTCCAAACCTAAGCCTTTTCACACTAACATGTAAATAAACAATATTAATGTTTAGGTCCCACCTTTCCTCCTTATAGTCAAGTTGTTTAGGAATAATTTTCATAAATATATAGTTTTCATAGGACCCTTTATGAATTTCATGCCTACTAAAATTTGTCAAAAATGGAACTAACACCTATTAAGTCAAACAAAATAGTGGTCTAGTTGAGTAAGTTTTAATTTAAGGTAGTGGGTAAACTCTTGAATGCCCATATGAAGTTGGAATATAAGGCTAGGGTCTAAATTTTTTTGGATATTCAAGTAGTGAATATCTCTTAAGATTATGGGATGTTTCTTAGTAGATAATAGTGTAAAACTTATAATGGATACATGGATATGGACTTCTCCCATATGTGGTTGCCTTGAAGAGGTGTAGCCAATATGATCCATGTTGAAAAATAACCCATAATGAAACACATGATCATGAAGTAAATCATATTCAATGAAAGAGTGAACTTGATATACTTTAACATAGGATTTATACTTTGTCTACAAAATGTAATAAAAGCCAAGATTATAGAGATCTTGAATTTCTAGGTCTATGGTCCTTATACTTTCATCAAGATCATTCCAAACAAGGTTATAAAGTAGGAATTATTATCATTAACCCATTAAATAAATGAGACTTAGTTGCCATTATATCTGATTCCATTGCATCAAAAATCTCATAAAATATAAGGACTTGAACTTAAGACTATAGTTTGTGTTGAAACATATGGTTAACAAGTTGAGAGTGTTTAGATATTATAAACATTTAGTGGACCAAGTTAGGATAAAGTTATAATGTAATATATCTTATCTAAGGTATTAAAAATGTAAGATGTGGGATTTTATAGAAAATTTCAATGATTTCAATATCATCCCCACTCCTAGAGAAGAGAATCAGGGCAATTATTCATTATCAACTATCTATGTAAAATTGACACACCTAGATCACTCAAAGATGTAAAACTTTTTAATATATCTAATTTCATGTCCCTTAGTACCACATGATGTGAATAAATTATATATCTTAGAATATAACCACCACATTTTAGAATTTATGAATAACTTAAGGGTATTTGAGACATAAGTTATAGAAGAGGTAGAAAGAGAAAACCTTGGAAATGAAGAATGTGACTAGGATGACATTATAAACATGAAATATAATTTAGTTCCAAAAGGGATGATCTCCCTTAAGAGAGTTTTTGAACATGAAAATCCCACACATAGACCTAAGAGTCACCATAGACCTAAGAGGCAATACACTTAAACCAAAAATCTATAATGATTAATGTGGGATCATCAAACCAACCCAAAATGTTCATATTAGTATGAATTAGAATCCTATTAAAGTTGAATAACTCATAAAATTATTGATATAGTACTGATAAATTATTTCTTGGTCTTATAGAGAGCTTAAGGTATTTCACCTTAAGATAATAACCCACACTATCCCAATCAATAATAACTACAAGCCATTCAGATAGAGGTAAAAACTTGTGAACCCAATCCTAGAACCAATTTTCACAAAGAGGTCCATAAAATCCTCTTAGATGGGATCATATTCCAAATTCATCACTCTACTTGGGTAGCTAACTTAATGCTAGTCTATAAAAATAATGGATAAATCTAACTGTGTGGATTTAAAAAATATGAACCAAGATTCTAGCAAAGATAGTTATCATTTCCCTTCCTTATATTAGATAATATAGATGGTAAGTAGCACCTAAATTATGTCCTTCTCAGATAGATTATTATGATATAATTAGGATCTATTAAACCTAGAATACTAATCTAAAAATTCATTTAAAACTAAATGGGGCACCTTCACTTACACGTGAATTCCATTTGGCCTTATCAATGCAAGATCCATCTTTCAAAGAGATTTGGATATTTATTTTAAAGGTCTAATAGGTAAATTCATTTTTATTTAGATTGATTAGTTGAGATATTTTTCAAAACACAAATATGATCATATTTCCCATCTTCAGAAGATATTCAAAAGGTGCATAAGTTATGGTACTAGATTAACCCAAATAAAATTGTATTTGGGTTTATTAAATGTAAAATTCTTGATCACATCATCATGAAGGTATTTATATTGACCCCAAGTGTGCCAATTTTATTTACAATATGCCTTTAGATAATAGTAAAAATGAATTAAATTAATTATTTGGTAATATTAAATGTTTTTGTAAATTCATATATGATTTTCCCTAAATTGTTAAACATTTGAATATAATGTTGAAACATGAATAAAAAGTGGAGGGGACTCAAACAAATATGGAATCATTCTAATATATCAAAGAAGCCATCATGAAATCACTAATCATAATTAGATCAAATTACATGAAGAACTTCTACATTTATTTCTTCACATCATAGCACACCTTAGCTACAATGCTCACCCAAAAGTTATATGAAGATGAATACCCAATAATTCTCATGAACAAAAAATTGAAGGATGCTGATTTGAATTTTTAGGGTTTATGGAGTTTAATCTCGAGGTTTTTAAATGGTATAAGTATAGTAAATAAAGATATAAATATGCCATAAATACAACCCATAATTTTTAATAAACTTGACCTATTTCAACCTTTCTAAAAATAGAAATAAATGATGTGAATAAGTACTTAGATGTAAAATAATTAAGATGAGAGATATGGAGGCCGTATATTTGACAAGAACTAACTTGAGTGTCAAAAATAGGATCTAGGTGTAAAAATACTTCTTAGACATTATCACCCTAATTAAATAGTATAATCAATGGTGCTAGTGTCCTTATTTTGGTACTAGTGTCCTTATTTTGGGACTAATGTTCTTTATGTAAAACTATTCTAAGATTTTGGGTATGTCTATGGTGGAGTCTGCTAAAATTGTTCCTACATGCACAAGTTTTAATTCCATGTAAGTGACCTATTTTGATTAATTTTATATATAAATCCAAAACATACATGTTGATATGGCATCAAGTTACCACAATTAGAAAAGTGTGATGTTAGTGGGCTGGGCTAGACATCCTTAACACCCCACTATGATGAGAGTTTCCTACATACCAGTATTCCAAGGAGGGATCAAGCCCAATATAGTTCTCCCCACCTAAGTGTTTGTGTAAGTGGAATTGAATCTAGTATGAATGATAGTTATAGTGATTGTGAGTGGATCTTGAGACTATAAATATAAGTATTTTGAGCTTGGGATGGCTTGGGATGGCTATATACAAAATTAGGGAAGAGTAGGGATTGATAATATTGATTGTGTACAAATTTTTGAGTTAGTTTTTTATTTTCATCTAATTTCCATCTCATGAGTAAAGGGATAAAATTCATGTATATATTATTCTAGTGCTTTTGTAGGTATTAAAAGGGGTCTAGGTTGAACCTAAATGGTTATTTATTTTAAAAGATATGCATTGGTGGTAAAATGTAGAAAAATGATAATAACACCCAAATTGGGACACTACACCATTGGTGTTACTATCCAAGTTATGGCACTAGTGTCCAAATAGTAGAACCCAAGGCACTATGTGCCATAATGTTAAAATGAGGTTTTGAGGCTACTTTAAGAATATTTATGGATGCATGTGGATCACACAAATGATGGATAAGTGTCTAAATATGTCTAAAGATAGGTATAGTGCTAAGATAGGGATGGGTGGTCTCAAGTAACACTCTTACCTCTAAAGTGTCATTTTTAGATGATTACATCCCCCTTTTATTGTGTAAATGTAATAAATTGAAATGACTAAGATAAAGGAAAATTAATCATACCTATACTTACCTAAGAGGTTAAGGTCATGAATCTATATATAATCATGTGAAGAATGATCTATTACATGTCTTGTAACTAAAACATGCATAGGTTAGTCCTTAATTAGGAGATATGAAAAGTAAAGACAAAAATGAGTAAATAGATAAGAGAGAGGAAAGAATGAATATACCTCATTAGGTATGTAAACCAATGTATAAATCTAGTGACAACCTATATGTGTGTGTATATAATGATCAATTGGTAAATAATTTTGATTTAGCTAATGGCTTTCTCAATCTTCATCTCTGGATGGATCAAGAACTCAATCCAATTTTAACCTCATCATTTCCCACCCCTACTTGGTGGATCATGACCTATGAATAGCTTGGATTTGACTGATGATGTGTCCAACCCTCTCATATAAGTGGATTAATATATCATTTGGTCTATTAATCCATCATTTCCCACCTCCATTTAGTGGATCATAACTATGAATAGCTTAGATTAGACTAATGGCATGTTTAACCCTCTCATGTAGGTGGCTCAAAAGATCAAGTAGACTATAAATACATCATTGGTTACCCATGTGTACTAGATGCATCTAAAATGAAATTTCATCATGTAACTGAATAGTATAAGATGACTCTAGGATATTTTGAAAAATATGAAATGTAAAATTGATCGAGGCCACTCAAGAATATTAGGTGGCTCTCAACCACTCAAGAATGTGAACTATTGTAGATGGAGTAAGGAATAAATTTTATGTTTAATGTGGAACATGGTTTTAGGTGTGTATGATGTAGATAATGAATAGCTTGAATTATACTAATGTCATGTCTAACCCTCTTATGTAGGTGGCTCAAAAACTCAAGTAAACTATAAATACATCATTGGTTACCCATGTGTACTAGATTCATATAAAATAAAATTTCATCATGTAACTAAATAGTATAAGATGAATCTAGGACATTTTGAAAACTATGAAATTTAAAATGGATCTAGGCCACTCAGGAATATTAGGTGGCTCTTAGACACTCAGGAATGCAAACTATTGTAGATGGAGTAAGGAATCAATTTGATGTTTAATGTAGAACATGGTTTTAGGTGTGTATGATGTAGAGAATGATATGGATTTTGTTATTTTGTTTGATCAATTGGTAAATAATTGAGCATACAAAAATAATGTGGCATGCACATTCACTCAAAATTTATATCTAAGTACATAGATTCTATATTGAGTTGTAATAATCTGTATCTAAGTATCTAAAATTTAAATAATAATTATCATGTCACACATGATTCCCCCAATATAATAAAAATACTATAAATATGAGATAAACTAATCCAAAATTGGTAATTTGTAATTGAACCTATGCAAACCTGGACTATACCTAATATACTTTTTTAGCCAAACTAGAATTTTGTGAAACTTAGGCTACTAGATAGTATAATCATCTATTGAATATTAGCATTGGTGGTGTTAGTGTCCTAGTTTGGGTGATAATGTCCACATTTACTTATTTATATGAAAGTAAAATTGGTCTCTATATCATTATTTCCCATTATGTTTTCTTGAAACTGATATGTGTATTATGTACCTATCTGATGAAAAGTATATTCTAAGTGCATTTAAATATCTCGATATCTATGAGAAACCTTTATGAATGACCCCTATTTTGAATGGAGTTATTAAACCTATGTAATAACTATCCTCAAAATAAAAATCTCTTCAAATTTTTTGTTAGTTATAACATATATGATATCTACATAATAACCAATATAATGTGCATACATAACATCATAATGTAAGATAGTCTAAGCTTAATTTTGTAATGTAATATGTATGTTAGATATAGTTTTCACAAGGATATCAAGATAGATATAAAAATGTATATGAATAGTAAATTTGAGTAATAAGTATCAACCTAGGGGGTATGGGACATGATGTCCATCACGACACCCAAGTATGAAGATGAGATGCATGAGATCCCTAATGGAATCTAAAAATAGAGTGTGAAACAAGAAAGATATAAGTGTCATGGCCATTATTCATACATGGAAGCATACATATAACATACATGAGTCATGTAAAGTAGGTTAAGGGGCCATAATATAAGGGACATGGGTACATGCTACTAAATATGAGAAATAAAGACATATAAGGACATGCTTAAATGTCTAGTTATGAAAAAAACAAGTAATTTGTCTTAGAGCCACATGGAAGGACATGTATAAATGTCAATATATAAAATCAATATGTCACACATGAGTACATGGTCACATGTCCAAAGCATACATACAATGAAAATAAGTGGCATAAAGCCATAGAGCAATGGCATATTAAAATTCCCTCAAATAAAAGATTCATAAAGATAAAATAAATTATAAAATATGGAATATAGAAATGAAATTATGCATGAACATGTGGTATAAATATGTATAAGATAAAAAAATGTGCATAAGCTAAGTCTAAAGAAGTAGTAGTTAAAAAAATCTAAGTAGGTGTAGGATGATCAATATCAAGATACAACAATGCTAAATATATGATGTAGAGTTTATAAATATGTAACCTAATAAGAAAAATTGTATATAAGATTCCCATAAATAGGTGATTGTATCAAATTAGTAAATAGTGTATCTATGTATATGCCTGAAATGGGTAGATAGTATCAAATATGGATTTGTGTAGTGAACCTGGGTCATGTAAGTATTTGTGAACACTCAAAAAGAATAAGTGAAATATGTATGTATGATAAAAACTAATTATACTAAGATAGGTATCATATATAGTGTCTAAAGAATACAAGAAGTGTAAATATGGAAATGAATACAATGTATAATTTATATTTTTTGAGTAAATATTTGAATGTTTTTATACTTTGGCATATTATATTGTTTTTGTATTTTATAGATATAAGCTATGTAGAAGTAACATGAAAATGAAACTATGTATAAAAGGATCAATAAATAAGGAAATTATGTAAAATAAGGGAGAAATATAGTAACCAAAGAGTCTCATCAGAGACTCACTATCAAGGTGTCATGTGTCAAATAAAGGGATAGTAATAATGCATGCTATGTGAAAGGGTAACTAAGGTCCTAGAACCTATTGTATTGAGTGATAAAAATGTGTGAATTTTATTGGTATATCTTGTGAATTATATTGGTCTTAAAGACCCATCATATAGAATATGTTGTAGTTGGCATGGGTTTCCTATGTTGAGAACTGTAGGAACTCAATAATACTAATATTGAAAGAAAAGGGATAGAGGGAAGTCCTATAATATATGTAACATATCTCTAACATAAAGGTCTCTCTAATAAGGGTCTCTATATGAGATTATGCATACTTGCTAAAACTTTAGGAAAAGACATCACCTACACTAGTGGTTTGACTAAACTTTGTGGTGTATTGATAGGAACTGTACTTAGAACTATAACTAGTAGTTATGGTATGATTTATTATGGGATAGGTAAGGATAATCATATAAAATACCCTCAACTATGAATACCTAATTAACATGTATATACTTGATGCATATATGTATGGTGGATGGAATGGCTTGAAGTTTTTACATACATGGTCAACCCAATCACATCTTAAATTTGCCTACACTAAGTAATAATAATAATCTAGTGTCCACATGTGCTATTATAACCTATAGTATAATTATAATCTCCCTAATGGAACTCTTAACATGGCCAATAAACCAAAAAATAATTGTTGTAGTCAGATAAAAGTCCCACTTTGAAAAACACAAATGTAGTATAAGTGTGATACTGCATATGTTAATACTTGACACATTATCAATCATAACAATTTGAATTGGATGATGATCAATGTAGGCTCATAAAAAGAGTGCATATTATTTTGAAACATCATCAATAATATGTTCTTCTAATAAATTAATGAGTTGTTTGGTTGGTAACATAGTATGATACACATTGTTGATATTATGTAGGTGTTTGCATCCTCTATAGTAATTCAATATGATTTTAGTGGTGGGTGTAATTGATAAATATAGTGAAAATATAAAGTTTCCTACATAATTAGCTATATGTTTTGGAAATAGATCCAAAAATATTTTTAATGCCTTAGCATCTATTTGTTTAACTTTAGGCTCCTTTGTGGGTTTCCTGGCGTCAATGATGTTGTTTAGCATGGTCATTGATGTTTGGTTGTCATTGATGTCAAAGAGATCATGTGGTTCTAATGCATTAAGTGAAAAGTGATTAGATTGATATCTTGAATAATATATGGCATATGTGCATATCATTAAGGACAAAGAAGAGGTTGTGAGGCATCCATAGATGTCTTAATGAAGTCATGATGTTTGATTTGATCTTATATAATGAGAAACAAGAATATTATAGATTAGAAGAAGCTAGACCATCACTACATATCATTAATATATGAATGAACCAACAAGTTTTTGCATTTAATGTAGGTATCCAAAAAGACAACTGAGGTCAAAAATTTTCATGGAGATATTGTCTATAGTGCCAAGAAGGTACAATAAAGATTTAGACTCTTGAAGTGTTTTATAGATCAAGCTATAAACCTTCAAAGTTTATCTTTTAGATTTTGATGGGTTAGATACCATCAAGTTTAACTACATTTAAGTATGAGGTCAACTAGTTAGTATATCTAATGGTTTACATTCAATCATACATTCTGATCCAATAGTGCATGTAAATTTCAATATGTTAAAGAATGAATGTGATAGTGGCTTGTGTCACATTCATGTATCTTGGAAAAAATATCATTGATTCATGGGTATTCATATAAATAGAGATTAATGATGTGGGTTGATTCAAAGAGTCAATGTGTGTAAAAGGCACATAGAGCTACCAAGTGGCACAATCATGGGAGTTTAGATCAAAGATCAATGATGAGAGTTTCGAGATAAAGACTAGGATAATCTAAGGAGATCAATAGAGTTTGTTTTTCTAAATTTACCATGGACTATGAGATGAGCTTATAGTGATCATGTTGGCAATATGATTGTCATTGATGTCAAAAGGGAGATTATTAGCATTATGGATGTCATTGATGTTCAGGGCTAAGTATGGTGATTTGAAGATGTGAAAGGAATCCTATCAAAGGTCAAGAATGATTGGAGTGATTTTATGCATGAGTGGAATTCATTTGTTTCTTCATATTGATCATATAGACATTTTACGTCTATGATAGGAAAATCTAAGAAGGTATTTTGGTGATGTCACCATTACCACATGTGGATGAGTCTTGGGGAGTTAGTCATATGATTGTGATAAAATTAGTCCCTAGTTGTTATGAGCTAGATTTAAAGTCATACAAAGAAATGCAATTAAATATATGGGGATGCAATGTTGGCTACTCAGATAAAATTTAGTAAATTTTTATACTTAGCCAAATTTGCAAAAGGGTTCAATTAGAGCCAAGTAAACATATTGATGATGTCAAAATTTGCACATGTGGAGGTGTTAGGACAAAATGATAATATGGGTTTATTCACCTTTGTGCCTAGTTTCTATGCACTGAATCTTAGATCACATGTTGTATCATGATAAAAATATATACATGAGAAAAGTTGGTCTCTTAGGTATTTTGGTAGTGTTTTCCCACACTTCAATTTGTAGATAGTAACAAAAATTTGAAAAAGCATTTTTATGATGTTATATATTGCACATATGAAGGTTTTTAGAGTAAATGAATTTATGGATGGAATCCTCTATGTGAGAGGATATTATGCACTAGAATATAGGTCATGCAATGAAGCACATTTATAGTTATGCAAGAACAAATTTGGCCTTTTAGGCAGTTCTAAGAACAACTAACTTTGTGGTAGAAGAGTTTAAGTGATCATATTAATGGAATTATATCTCACATGCATGAAGGATTCAAGAAGAAATGAACATATGGGATTTTTCATTATCATTACTAGTTTATATGGTCCAAAATTTAGCATAGGTGGATGAGTGAAGAAAAAGATATGAATGTGTAAATTAGCCTTCTAGGCATATTGAGATAGTTCCCATTCTTAGTCAAATATGCACAAGGTAAAGGTTGAGCTTGTTATAAGATCTAATGGTTAGTTCTTAATCATACATTTAAGATCCAATAATGTGCAATGAAGTTAACATGTCAAAGGCACCTATGAATGAACATGATAGTGATAAGTGTCACAATAATGGAGCATTTAATAGTAAATCTATGGTGTGGTTCAAAGTTAATTAGTCAATAATCAATGAAAGGATGACAAGTGTCTCAATATTGGGAAATAATAGTAATGTTTAGAAGGCATGTACTTATTCCAAGTGTCCCTTTTATGGGAGCTCATCAAAGATAATGTTTCAGCTTGTCAAAATATTAAATAATGATTGGTTGATCATGCAATGAAGATCCAATAGACTGAATGGACTCAATGAGGACAATTGGTCAAGGTTTAACCATAGACAAAGATAAATAACATGTAACTTTAAAGATGTAATTACATGCAAGAGCTTAGATTAAAAAACCAATGGATGCATTTTAAATTTAGAACATTAATGTTTGGAAGCATATAAAGATTTAACAGAGTGCATAAGCCTATCAGATATTGATCAAATAGATGTATTTTAAAGTTGAATAATTTGAATAAAAACCATCATATCATGGTGCCAAACTTAATATCAATGCTTGATATTTAAAGATATGATCAAGTTAATGGTCAAACATAAGAACATACATGTAAGCCATAAATTATGATACAAATAATGAGACTAATTATTGTAATTGATCAAATTTGTAAATATGCATGTGCATCAAAACTAGAGTCTACTAAATTATGTAAATAGTAATGAGATGAAGAATCACAGTATTGGTGCATGAGTTCAAGATGTGGGAAACTTGCAGTTCAAGAGATAATGAATTGAGTCCAGAATAGAGTGTGATGTGTTAGCAAACTACTATGAACACAAAGATTATATGAAGACCTAGATCAAATGATTATATACATACATACATACATACATACATATATATATGTGTGTGTGTGTGTGTGTGTGTGTGTGTGTGTGTGTGTGTGTGTGTGTGTGTGTGTGTGTGTGTGTGTGTGTGTGTGTGTGTGTGTGTGTGTGTGTGATCTAGGATATACAAAATGCTACTAGATTTATTGATATTACTAATTGAGTAGAGTCAAATTATGAGAGAGGTAGAGAAAAAAATATTATTGAATTATTTCAAATATATAGATATAAAGAAAGAGAGATAGAAGCAAAGAGGCAGAGTGGAAGAGAAGAGAGATGAAGTGTAGAGCATGAGAAATTATAGATCATAAATATGATAAAGAATAGAGAAATGGATTCATTTATGAATTTATATTATATTTTGGAGTTGTCTCTCCATATATATCTGATTTGTGGGTCCCATTAGAAAATCTAATTTGGTGTTTAGTTGGGAAGTGGGTGTTTCCTTAGAGTAAGTGCTCTTAAATTAGGAGATTAGTGTCTCCTTAGGGTTGGTGCCTTTAAAAATTATAACCATTGAGGTTATTTATTTTGATTTTGGATTAAAATGGTAGATTCTAGTAGTTATTCTCATGGTGTTTTTTCCCATATTGAGTTTTCCATGATATATCTAGTGTTGTGTCCATTTATGTGTATGTGATCTCTGCATGTAGTTTTAATATAAATTAAAAAGTTAATAAAAAGATTAAGTTAACCAATATAATAATTCACCCCCTTCTTAGTATATATTTGTGTTCCAATAATTAGTATCAATGCCCTGGTTCCTTAGAAGAATCTTAATCAGCTCAGGTAGATCTTGGATGGTGAACACAAATGGCTAGTTAAGAAGGCTCTTCCTCAAACAAGGAACATCTCTTTTATGGATCAAATTATGCATTTTAGATCATAATAATGTAATAATATTTATCTTCATTAGGGTTTTATATATTGATGTCTATTGTAAATGGATATATAGATCCTTATAGAACTCTTACTAATCAAGCTACCAAGAAAACATATGAGAGCAATACCATGGATAAGAATGTTATTCTATGTGGATTGTCTAATTTAGAGTTTGACAAAGTGATACATTGTCAAAATGCATAAGATATCTATAAAAATTTGAAGAACATCTATGAAGGTGATGACAAGCTAAATTAGGCCAAGCTACAAACATTCAAAGGCAAGTTTAAAAGCCTTAAAATTACTTAAGAAGAGAAAATTATAGACTAGCTCCACATAATAGATGAAATTGTCAGTGCAATCAAAGGCCATGGATAAGAGATAAAAGAATCAATAATTGTTATAAAGGTCTTAAGATCTCTACCATCAATGTATGACTCGAAAATATATGCAATAGAGGAAGCAAGAGTTTTATATAAACTCACTATTGATTAGTTACATGGAACCTTCACTACCTATGAGATGAGAATAGGAGAAGCAAACACCTTCATGAAATAAGTTGCATTCAAAACATCTAAACTTGTAAAGGTAAAATCACCTACATCCATATCAGAGGTCATTGATGAAGAAGATTCCAACTTTTTTAGAATATTGAGAAGAGGTTATGGAAAGTACAAAAGAAAGTTACCCTTTAAATGATTTAACTATGGTAAAGTAAGACATTTTGATTCTAAATTCCCTCATAACAAGAAGGATAACTCTAAGCAAGAAGAGAATAGTAAAAAGGTGAAACCTCACTATTTTAAGAAGAATAAATTATTCAAAAATAATAGTTGTATACATAAAATAAGTTAGTGATTCAATGGGTGTTAGTCATAGTTTTGATGATCATGACTATTATTTCATGGCTATGGAAAAGTAACTCCTATTCATGACAATAAGATCAAATTTTGTGGATCAAGAAGAAGTTGAAGGCTCAGATGAAGAACAAGGAGAAGTGGATTTAGAATGTGAACTCATTTGTGCTCTAAAATAAATATACAAGATGAGAAAAGAGAACTCAAAATATAAAAAGCTTGGAAAAAATAAGATTGAAATTTTTTCCAAAAGTCTTAAAAAATTAGATCAGATGGTAGTTACCCTAAAGACACAAGTTGAAGAGGATAAAATAATAGAAGATATAGTCAAACTTGAACTACAATCTAAATCTAATGAGTGCATGAAGTTAGAATTAGAGATAGTGGCTTTGAGAAAAGAGCTTGAGAAAGCTAAAGGACAACTAGACAAAAGTCTAAAGTTGATATGAGGATCAAAAATTCTTTATGAATTAATCGACTCTCAAAATACTTCAAAAGAGAGATCAGGTCATGGTTATGAAAAAGGAAAAAGTTCCACAATTAGTACATCTACTAACCTATATGAAAACATCAAAATAGAAGGATAATCAAGAGAAAAGAAAGAGAAAGCTTTCAAGGATACAAAGACATAATCAAACATAGCTGATGTGAAGAAAGTTGAAGGAGAAAATAAGTTTGAACAAAATATGAAGACAAAGGTAGCTGATGTAGATGGATACACAAAAGTGAGAGATGTGAAGAAGCTAGAGTTTAGAAGAGATCCTCATACTACTTAATGAAATGTTATGACTAGGTGTTCCTCATCTTTCTATGGTTATTATTATACCTATAATAAGTTTGGTCATAGGGATATTTATTGTAGAGTTGTACCTAAAAGGAGAATAATTTTTTTAAGTAGAAATCCATTTTTTCCCTTATTAGATACAAATGTAATATGCTATAATTATAATAATTTTGCTCACATAGATAAACAATGCATAATAAGCTTTGTAAGATCAAAATCACAAACTAAAAAGAAAGGCATGCTTTCTAGTGTTAAAAAAGATTCATAAGTCTTTGAAAAGGAAAAAAAAGCCAAATAAGAAGCCCAAGGAAATGTGGAAAGTGAATGATCAATCCATGATTGCTCAAACTACACTCCATATCAAGGAGTAGAATTTGTGTGTAATAGACAATGGTTTCTTGAAACATAATACTGGTGATAAGAGCAAGTTCATCAAATTAAACCAATCTAAGATAGGATATATAAGCTTGGGAAACAACACTATAGTAAATATTAAAGGTAAATAACCCTTGAACATAGATGGAAAATTGCCTACACATGATGTCCTTTATGTTTAAAGATTGAAACATAATCTATTAAGTTTATCCAAATAGGTGGTAATGGATATAAGGTCAGATTTAATGCAGAAGGCTATAAGTTAAATAGATATGGAAGACTAGTTGCAAAAGGGAAAAGAACCAAATGCAATATCTATAATCTTATTGAAGTGAATGGTAATAGTTGATTGATAGGAAATATTGATGAGAGTTGGTTATGGCATAGAAGAATGGATCATTTTAACTTTGATAATCTAGTTAAAGTGAGCTCATATAAGTGTGTTAGACACATACCTAAGATAACTAAACCTACAAACACTACTTGTGAGGATTGTTAGCAAGTCAAGTAGACAAGGGTCAAACTTCAAACAAAGGAGTATGAAATTACAAAGCCTCTAGAATTAGTTCATATTGATATTTGTGGTCCTACTCAAACAAGAGAATATAAAGGAGAGAGACACTTCATGTTATTTATAAATGATTACTCAAGAATGATATGGGTAAATGTTTTGAAGGATAAGTCACTAGCATTTGAGAGATTCAATATCTTTAGATCCATGGTAGATAATGATATTAGAAGAAAGATAAAATTCTTAAAATATAATAAAGGTGGAGAATTCACCTCAAATTAATTCATAGACTAGCATGGGATCAAAAAGCATTAATCTACATCAAGGACTACACACTAGAATGAAGTTGTTGAGATAAATAACATGAGAGTAAAGGAGATAGCTAGAATAATGTTAAAAGAGGACAAATTACCGGATGGATACTAGAGAGTAGTCCAAAAAATAGTATACATCTTGAATAAAGTTAAACTAAGGGTAAATAGTGAAAAACTCCCTATGAACTATTTTATGGAAAACTTACCTTTGTTAAGTAATTTAGAGTGTTTGTAAGCAAATACTACATCACGATAAAGGAGGACAAATTGGGAAGTTTTGAGTCAAGATGTGATGAAGTAATATTGATGGGTTATTAACACAAAACAAAGCTACATATGTTATAATAAAAGTTTACACAATATTTTATAGATCGTCAATGTCAAGGTTGAAGAAGGCTTGAAGCATGTTAAACCTAACAAAGATATCTATGAAGAAGAATTAGAGTCTGAAGAGGAATAAAATAATGAACATCATGAGGAAGCTAATGAAAAGGCACCTCCAAGATTTGTTCAAAAGTATCATCCTATAGAGTAGATAATTAGCAATAAGAATTAAGGAGTTTAGATAAGGATAATAATTTCACAAAATAAGGAGCATGTAAGTTTTGCTCTAATGTCTAAAATTTAGCCTAAGATAAATGTTGAGGATCGTAAGGATGAGATTGTCTAAAAGCCATGGAATAATAATTGAGCCAAATTGAAAATAAAAAAAAATTATAAATTGGCTCCAAGACCTTCAAACAAGAATGTGATTGGTATACAAAGTGGGTCTTTAGAAACAAGCTCAATGAGGATGAAGCTATTATAATAAATAAAGTAAGATTGGTGTGAAAAGGATATGCAAAAGTTGAGGTCATATATTTTGATGAAACATTTGCTCCAGTTGTTAGATTTGAAGACATAATAATGCTTATATTATTCTCTCTTTATAAGAAGTTCAAAATTTATCAAATGGATGATAAGTTTTCTTTATTGAATGGGAACCTATAAGAGGAAGTTTACATAGAATAACCTGAAGGTTTTTAGCTATCAGAGAAATAATATTATGTGTGTAGACTGAATAAATATTTATATGGTCTAAAATAATCACCTAGAGCATGGTATTTAAGATTAGACCAATACCTACAATAACAAGGATTTAATAAAGGATGTGAATACAATAATTTATACTTCAAATTAGAAGGTGAACATATGTTGATTGTTGTTGTTTATGTATATGACATCATCTTTGGTGGTAGAAATAACAAAATGTGTAAATAATTTTCTACACAAATACAAAGTGAGTTTAAGATGTCTATGTTTGGAGAATTTTCTTTCTTCCTTGGTCTAAAAATACCACAAACTGATGAAGAGATATTTATATCCCAAACCACGTATGCAAAGGAAATGATCAACAATTTTGGAATGAAAGATATGAAACTAGTTATTACTCCCATGATAATTGGATACAAGTTTAAAAAAGAGGATGAGCCCCTTGATACAAATTAGACTATATATAGATCAATGATAGGTAGCGTGTTATACCTAATTACATCAAGACTAGTTATCATGCAATTAATGTTCATGGTTGCAAGATTTCAAGATGATCCAAAAGAATCACATGTCAGTGTAGTGAAAGGGATATTTAGATACATAAATAGAAAAATTAACTATGGACTATGGTATCCTAAAATTGAGGACTTCACTTTGACAACATATACAAATGGTGATTGGGTAGGAAGTGTGGATGATAGAAGAAACACTAGTGGTTGTGAATTTTTCCTTGGAAATAGTCTTATTTCATGGTTGATCAAAAATCAAGAGTTAGTTACTCGTTCTACAACAAAACTAGAGTATGTGGTAGTAGTGGTATGTTGCACTCAAGTCTTGTGGATGAAGAAAATAATAAAATACATCAAGGTAGAGTAAAAATCACCTATATTTATTCTTTGTGATAATTAAAGTTATATAAATATATTAAAGAATCCAATGATGCATTATATAAATAAACACATATAAAAAATTGTCAATTATTAAGATAAAGTTTCAGATCAAGAGGTAACAATAGAATATGTGCCAACATAGGAATAAATTGTAGTCATATTGACCAAAGCTCTTCCCAATGAATAATTTGATTATTTGAGATAGAAGTTGGGAGTGATGGATCCTACATCACATCACATCAATAGATCTTATTGATAGTATATGATTCCAAGGGGAGTATCATAAAATAATTTTTAATCCCTAACATAAGAGAGAAAAGGTAACTTAGGTATGCATAATCTTACAAATTTCTAATGAGTTAAAGGCTAAAGATTATTGGACAAAATTCTTTATCTGATAAAGGGGGAGAAACATTTAGTAAAAAAATAAGAAAGGGTCCCTTTACCATTGATTTCAAGGGGGAGAAGAAGTGCAAATGCTCTCTGTAAAAGTTTGGAGAATAAATGCAAATGATGAATAAGATCAGAGCATGTGTCTAAGTCTGATTTTAGGTAAATGTGCCATTTCCTAAGGGGGAGAAAGTTTGGTATGAATAGCTTCAGTTTATACTCAGCAAAAGCTAATGTAATAAGTAAAAAATAAAGAGTGAAATATTAGAATATTAGAGCATTTAGTTTGCCATCAATGACAAAGAAGGAGATTATTGGAAATATGATTGTCATTGATGTCAAAAGGGAGATTATTGGCATTATAGATGTCATTGATGTTTAGGGATGAGTATGATGATTTGAGGATGTACAAGGAATGCTATAAGAGGTCAAGGATGATTGGAGTGCTTATTTACATGAGTGAAATTCATCTAGTTCTTCATATTGATCATCTAGACATTTTGGGTGTATGAAATGAAAATCTAAGAAGGTAGTTTTCTAATGTCACCATTATCACGTGTGAACAAGTTTGGTGGAGCTGGTCATATGGTTGTAATCACATTAGTCCTTAGTTGTTATGTACTAGATTTAAAAGTCATGAAAAGAAGCATGGTTGAAGATATGGGGATGCAAAGTTGGTTACTCAGACAAAATTAACTAAATTTTTATACTTTGTGAAATTTTCAAAAAGTTTCAAGCAAAGCCAAGTAAGCATATTGATGAGGTCAACATTTGTACATGTGGAAGTGTTAGGACAAAATGATCATATGGGTTTGTTTATATTTGTGCCTAGTTTCTATGCACTAAATTATAGGTCACGTAATATAGCATGACAAAATATATACATGAGCAAAGTTAGGCTCCCAAGCATTTTGATAGTGTTTTCCTATAGTCAAATTTGCAAATAGTAAGAAAATGATAAGCAGTCATTTTTATGATGTCATATCTTGCACGTATGAATTATTATAGAGCAAATGAATATATGTATGGAATCCAATATGTGAGAAGATCTTATGTGCAAAATTATATGTCATGCAATGAAGTGCATAAAATTTTATGAAAGAACAAAGTTGGCCTTTCAGGTAGTTCTAAGCATAGCTAGCTCTATGATAGAATAATCTAAGTGAGAAAATTAATGGAATTATATCTTATACACATAAATGATTTAGGAAGAAATGAGCATATGGGTTTGTTCATTATCATGTGTAGTTTATAAGGTCCAAATTTTAACATAGGTGGATGAGTGAAGAAAAACATATGAAGGTGTAAAGTTAGCTTTCCAAGCATATTGAGATGGTCCCCACACTTAGTAAAATATGAATAAGGTAAAGGTAAAGCTTATTATAAGATCTAATGGTTATCACTTAATTTTACATTGAATATTTAATGACGTGTAGTGAATTCAAAATGTCAAAGGCACATGCGAGTGAATAAGCTAGTGACACAATGATGGAACATTGAATAATAAATTTTAATGTAGTTCATAGTCAATTAGTCAATGATAAATGTGAGGATGAAAAGTGCCTCAATAGTATGAATGGATAGTAATGTTTAGAAGTCACATGTTAATTCTAAGTGTTCCATTCACAGGAGCTCATTAGAGATAAAGTTTGATCTTGTCATAATATTGAATGGTGAATGGTTGATCATGAAATGAAGATACAATAGAGTGAATGGACATAATGAGTAAAAGTGGTAGAGGTTTAACCATTCACAAATATAAATCTCATGAAACTTTGAATATATAATGGCATGTAGGAGATCAAATCATAAAAATTAATTGATGTATTTTAAAGATGGAATGTTAAAGTCTAGAAGTGTACAAAGATCTAATGGAGTGTGTAAGCCTATAAAAAATTGGTCGAACACATGAATTTTAAATTTAATTAATTTAAATAAATACCATCTGATCATGGTGCCAAAATTAAGATCAATGGTTGATATTTAAAGATATGATCATGCTAATGGTCAAACACATGAACATGCAAGAACATCCAAGTAAACCATAAATTATAATATAAATAATAAGATTGATTGTTTTAATTTATCAAATTTATAAATATGCATGTGCATCAAAACTAGAGTCTAGTAAATGATATAAATAGTAATGATACATGGAATCATGATGGTGGAGTATGAGTTTAGGACACATGAAACTTATAGTTTGAGAGATAATGAATTGAGTCCAGAATAGAGTGTGATGTGTTAGAAAACTAGTGTGAACTTTGAGATTATATGAATACCTAGATCAAATTATATATATATATATATATAATTTGATCTAGGTATTCATATAATCTCAAAGTTCACACTAGTTTTCCAACACATCACTAGTGTGAACTTTGAGATTATATGAATACTTAGATCAAATTATATATATATATATATATATATATATATATATATATATATATATATATATATGTGTGTGTGTGTGTGTGTGTGTGTGTGTGTGTGTGTGTGTGTGTGTGTTAGAAAACTAGTGTGAACTTTGAGATTATATGAATACCTAGATCAATATATATATATATATATATATATATATATATATATATGCCATTTTGGATATAGAAAATGTTATTGGAGATATTTTTATTTTTTATTGAGTAGAGTCAAATTTTGAGATAGATAGAGAATAAGAGATTATTTAAATATGTCAAATAAATATATATAGCGACATAAAAGCAAAGACGTAGAATGGAAAATAAGAGAGATGAAGTGCAGAGCATGATTAGTTACAAATTAAATCTATAACAAAGAATAGAAAATTGGATTCATTTATGAATATGTATTGTATTTCTAGAGTTGTAGCTCCATATAGATATGATTGGTGGGTGTCATCAAAAAAGTTGAGTTTGTCCTTAGTTAGGGAGTGGGTGATTCTTTAGAGTAGGTTCTCTTAAATTAGGGGATCGGTGTCTCCTTAGGGCTAGTGCCCTTAAAGATTGTAACCAGTGAAGTTATTTATTTTGAGGATGGATTAGAATGGTAGATTATAATAGCTATTCTCATTGTGGTTTTTCCCAAATTGGTTTCTCTATGGAATATCTAGTGTTGTGTCTATTTATGTGTATGTGATCTTTGAATGTAGTTTTAATATGCATTAAAAAGTTAAGAAAAGGACTAAATTAATATATTGATTTATCCCCCCTCTCTGTATATAGTTGTGTTTTAATAGATTTATGTTTAACATCTACTTAGTGACTGTTTGAATTTGACTATTAAAATTAATGAGGGAAAACTAATGCTTAGTTTTTGTGATATATCTTTTGATCTAGGATAAATTTCATGGTAGTGTAAGAAGTAAAGTTAAATAAGACTTCAAGGAACATCCACATAATCTATTTATGATATTTTAATGTTTGTATAATCAAATTTATGGATCTTCAAAGTTGAATATTTATTCATTTATGGTGCTACTATGTTTAGAATATTGTTTGGGTAAATTGTGTTTTAGTAAAAAAGTGTTTTAGCAAGAGAAATAATTTAAAGATGTATTACATGTCATATAGAGTGGACCCATGTATTTTAAAGTGATTTTGTTTTCTTATTTTTGGTGGATGAAGTGCTAAATGGGTTATAGGTCTCCATGAGACCTATAAGGGATATTAAGGCCTAATTGAAAGGTGTAGATGATTAAGTGTGACCCATAGATGTCATAGAAACATGTGATGATGTATTTGAGCTATGTGTTATTATATTATGTCTTAAGGGTTAAGTAAAGTATTATGACTGACCTAGATGTTGATATTCATGAAAAATCTATAAAAGGTGGAGACTAAGGCAATGGTTTTGAGACTAGTATGTGAAAGGGTTGAGAGAGCCAAAGATAGAGGTAAAGGAAAGAGATAGAGAGAGTGTGATCAGTGGTTAGAATAAATTATAGATTATATTTATGATGAATAAAGAAGCCTAGAGTGATCTAAAAGGGTATTTTGGATACATTTATTGTATGATCAAGTTTGAGAGTGTGTGATGAGTTGAAAGAGAGGTGATAAAAAATATTTATCCAATCAAATTGATCTCCAATCAAAGTTATAGAGTTGATTTTATAAGGTGTTTTATGGGTGCTCAACATATAAAACAAGTGGTTCTCATTCATACTTAGAGGTGGGTGCTCCTTGTGAAGTGGGTGATTCACTAAAATGTCTCATGTTTGTGATCATCTTATAAGACAAGTAGTCCATGTGTTTGTAAGCTTGAGAGTGGGTTTTATTACCCAAGAGGGTTTAGCATGTAGATATCATGTTATGTGTGTGTTATAGCATCATCTTGATTATTCATTATTATGAACATTTGGTATGCTTTTATGAATGATTTTGGTCATTGATTAGGAGTTTAAAAGGAATACAATTATAGTTTGAATTATCTTGCATCAGTGGTTCACCCCCCCTCTTAGTGATTGTACCTATAATATATGTTGGCATTTATAAAAGCTTATATCTTATGTTTCAAGTTGATGCATCAGTTTGTATAATGACCTAGTGCCCTATGATAGTCACATAATGCATTGGAATCATATCTCTTTAGAATAGGTTGTGTCATATCAACCTCTCTGAGGGGAGGGAGATATATGACATTATATTTTAGGATCTACTATAAAACTTGTGATGGTGATTCTAGAAGGTTGGTGAAAACTCTTTATAGAGGAGTTGATAAAACCAGTCGAAGAGGTGGATCTAAAACTACATTAGCTATGGCCTTTTGATCACTCTTATTTTTAGTGTCCATTAATTTTTATGGAGGCTTATTAGACATCTTAGTATTTGATTCTAATCCACTTATAAATTTTAATTTTCCCATAGAGAGAATCTTGACTTCCCTTTCATTTATTAAATGTCATAAATATGTAAATGTCAGAAACTTATTAAACAAGATAGCTTCATGAAATGATGGTATTAAAATCTACTTTAATATGTCTTGGAGCTCTCTATCTTTCATGGGGCTAGTTATCTTTTCAAATATAATTTTATATCGTAAGACATATTTTACAATATGCTCATTGAGTTTTTGCTTAATTTGTGCCACTTGAGCTTATGATATCTTATCACTGATGTTATTGGAAAAGTGTGATAAAAACATATCTACCAATGGATTAAACATATTGATAGACTGATTTGGAAGATCATAGAACTAATATAAGGCATAGTCTTCTAGACTACATGGGAACCATTTAGTAAGGATATAATCATTTAACATATGATCCAAATAGGCTATGTGTAAATATCATAGATGGTGATTTTATTCACCTTTACCATAATAAAGTAAGCTTAGCTTCCATGAGTTTAGATGGAAAAGAATTTTACACTATGTGATGTGTCTAAGGTATATGTACAAGAATATGTGAATATAAGGCATGTGATGGCTTAGTAACACCCTAATCCGTATGTAACACCTTAGCCTATAGAGAATGAATCTCATGCATAAAGGAGTTTACATCTAGAAAAGAAGAACTAGCCATAGGAAGCAATGTTATTGCTAAAGGTTGATGATTTAAAATAGGTTGTTGTAAAACATGAGTTACCCCTAAAGTAGGTGTACTAATATTATTATCTAGGGAAGTAAAATATTGACCATTATTTAATTTGTTATTTATTTCCATTACGTATTGAAGAATATATGCATGATCATGGGGATATTCTTGAAGTATATCTTCAAAATTTTATAAAATATCTTCCTTATTTATTATAATATTTTCATTTATAAGTGGGGGGAGAGTGTCTCAATTCCCATCTTGTGTATTATTTTGATCTTGATTATATTTTTCAACCATATATGCATTATCATTGAAGTCCACATAATCACGGTGTGAAATATTAATTATGGGAGTTTTAATTGGTCCTTCATCCATGGTATAAGATTTAATGGAAATAATCTAACTATGCTTAATACGATTGCCAATAAGCATATAACTTCTTATTAAAAGAAGAGATTTAAAATTTTGAGATGGAATATAGAAAATAGAATTAAATAGTGTTGTTAAAATAAAATATATAAATACTAACACAACTAAGAGAAATAATAAAATAAGGGTACCTCCCTTATAACATATACAGATAGGGTTTGGATAGTATTCAAAGTAAGTCAGGTTCATGAAATGATTTAAATTTTCAAGGTTTATGGATTTGAGCCATATGTTGTTAAAGGGTATGAGTGTAGCAAATTAGGGTAGATATATGCAATAAATATATCCACTAATGTGTAATATAATTGAACTAATTTTGCATTTCTAAAAATAGCAATAAATGATGTAAATAAGTACTTAGATAGAAATTGATTGAGATGGGATGTCTAAAGGGTACAAACTAGGATAGTAGATAATCTAAGTGTCATGAATAGGATCCATGTATCAAAACCATTATTAGATAGTATTTTCCTAATTATATATTATAACTAATGGAACTAGTTTCTTTCTTTTGGTGCTAGTGTCCTTTATGCATAACTATTATGAGATTCTAGGTGCATCTATGTTAGAGTCTAACAAGCCTGTTCTTATGTGCACATTTTTTGAATACCTATAGGTGACCTATTTTGACTAGTTTTTTATGTAAACACTAAACCTAAATGTTGTTAGGTTATATAATTGGAACAAGTATAAAAGTGTGACGTTAATTGGGTAGGCTAGACATCCTCAACACCCCATTATGATGAGAGTTTACTACAAACCAATATTTTGAGCAGGGATAAATCCCAATGTAGTTTTCCCCACCTAATTGCTAGTGTAAATGCAAATGAAGCTAGTATGAATGTCATTTTGATTTTTTTTGAGTGGATATTGAGACTAGAAATATAAGTATCATGAGCTTAATATGAATTTATGAAAGATTAGGGTAGAATAGGGATTTATAACCTTGATTGTGCATAACTTGGTTTGATCTAATTTGTATTATTTGCATTTGATTTACATCTAGTGCATAAAGGGATAAAATTCATGTGTGTGTGTGTTTATATATATATATATAGTGCTTGTGAGGGTCTTAAAATAGGTTTAGGATAACCCTAGGTTATTCTTGATTTGAAAATATATTTGTTGGTGAGAAAAGGTGGAAAAGGAAAATATCACCCAAAGTTTGACACTAGCACCATTGACACTACTATCCAAGTTATGGTGTTAGTGTCCAAGTGCTAAAACCTAAGGCACTTTGGGCCAAAATGCTAAAGTGAGGGTTTGGGATTGCTTTAGGGATATTTGGGGATGTATGTAGCCCATACAAAGGTTTGATAAGTGTCTAAATAATTCCTAATATATATTTAGCGATAATATTGGAATGAGTGGTCTCAAGTAACACTCGTATCACTCAAGTTTCATTTTTATATGATTAAATATGCATAGATAAAATATTACACCTTGGATAATCATATGTATTCCATGGTCATGTATGTGAATAAATTAAAGCACTACATTCTCAAAAATAAGGTGCACACCATCATTATGGACCTAGATATGAAGCTTATGCTAGGGAAAAATGAGCTATGATAATGCAGAGGTCAATGGATTTACAAGTTTCAAGAGTATGACCTTGAGATAAAACCTATCAAGATGGTTTGATGCTAAATTCTTACTCAATTGATCACTAAAATTGATCTAAAAATCATAATGGTGTAATTTTACTAGTAAAAAATAGTCCATTAATAATGGTATTATCTAGTACCAATCTAAAATAATCCATAAAAAATGGTATGATCTAATTTACACCACCTCATTTACATAAATAATCTTCTAGGACTCAATCAAATGCATAAAATATCTCTTAAGATGAATGTATATCACTATATTTTTAATAATGGAGTGCTCTATAGAAATAAATATGAATGAATATATCTCAAACATCTATTTGAAGGTGAAGCTAAGGAATTCATGACTATATTCCATGAGAAATTGGGTAGTGTCCATAATTTAACGACTAAAAATTCACACAAAATTTTAAGAGATAGGTACTATTGTCCCACTATATTTAGATATGTCTATCCCCATGTCTATTCATGCCATTAGTGACATACCTTCACCAAGAAGGAAATTTACACTACAATGCCATTTTATCATGTGATATAAGAGTGTCCTTTCACTCAATAGGGACATGACTTCATTAGATTCATCAACTCAAACTCATTAGTTGGATATAAATTCATAATTATATCCATTGATTACTATAAAATATGGATAGAGGTAATGAAAATCGATAACAACATATCCAAGGAAGTCATCAAGTTCCTAGAGGAAAACATAATATCATGATTTGACATCCTAGCCTCTCATGACAATGGACCTTTGCTTTAGTAAATCAATCTCACTTAATTTACTTATGAAAATGGGATTAACTTAAAGTTATAATAAAATTAATACCTAAAAGGGAATGGTTTAGTTGAGTTAATTAGTAATAAATTAATTGTTTCCATCAAGAAGTCTTCAAAAAATAAGCTTAAAGACTAGCATTCACTGCTAAAATATGCTCTTTAGGCAGACCACACCAGATATAAGTAAGCCATAAAAATATCTCCTTTTATACTGGTATACAGGTTAGATCCAATCCTCAGAATGACCCTTAGTCTATCAACTTAAAATTTTATGCAAGAATACATGGAGGACACTAAGAAGGAAAAATCAAGGCTTTCAACATTTTCTAATTAGAGGATGCCCGAGAAGAGGTTATATCTAACTTTAATAGATATAAAGTTACAATCAAGATATGGTTTGACAAAAGGGCAAAGATTAAACACTTTTAACTTATTCCTATTATGGGACAAATCACATGAGAAGAAAGGGAAGCACTAAAAAAATGAACCACTCTAGATTGGCCCATATAATATATTTGATTTTATAGGTTAGAACACATTTAGATTGAAATACCTTGAAGGGAATGACCTATCACTGCCGATGAATTTACAAAGCTTAAATAATTACTTATTGGTTGTCCCTTCCAATTAAATTTTAGAATAGGCCCTAGGGCAAAGGCTGGTGATGTAAATATTAGATTAAAACTATCTAGTTTTATTTAGCTATGTGTTTGATTATGTTTTGTTTTTCTTTTACTCTATTGTTCCTAATTTATATTAATTTGGCATGCAATTGTTTTCTTTGCTACTTCCTCTAGTTTTCTTCTTGTTCACTCTTGCTAACCTTAAAATGGTTTTACCTTGTTCCCATAATTCAAATTCAAAATTAGCTAAGCCATTTATGATAAGTTAGAGTCTAATATAACTATTGGTCCCCATACTACCAAGTTTGATCACTTTAAATTTGACAAGACACTAAAAACATAGTCCCAAAATTGGAAGATAGAAAGAGAACCCCCATTATTAAAAAATGTGATAAAGAAAAGAACTTCTCCTGAGATGATAAAAGGATTAGGAGTCATTGATTCATAATTGAGAAAGTCAATTGAGAAAAAGCCTGTCTTAAATAAAGGTCATAACAACACTTAAAAGGAACATACCAATCAAGTCAAATCATTAATCAAGAAAAGGATATTCTTGGTGAAAAGAGTTTATTGAACCATTCTTACACATTGCATATATTGGTTCCGAACACTCTTAGATTAAGAAAAAGAAACATAAAAATGAAAGGAAGTTATAATATCATCAAAATTCAAGTTTCTTCCTAATAAAGGGTGATTTGGGAAACCTCCATCATAAGCTTTTTGGTGTAGCTATAAATTGATCAAGGCCTTGAGTGGGACCAAAGGCATATCTATCAAAGTTGAAATGCCTATTTGGTAATAGATAAATTCCCAAAATCTATTTTTTATATCTAAACTATGAAAATAAATTACTTTACAAGGAATTATGAGTACCTATGATATGTCTAAGCTTTCCTTGTTAATTAAAAATAATAACATAATCACTCTTTGCACAAAATGACCCTTTGAAGGAATCATGGCCCATTATGTTGCTTATTGAAGTAGAATTGAGAACTATCATTTTCTCTAAGTTCATGTAGAGCCAGCCTTGGTTTCTTATCTCATAGTTTAGTAATGGAGGCCTACATTCTAGATTTTAAACATTGAGGAAACATTTTACCCATAGTAGTTTCCATTTTTACAACCAACACATCTCATTTTAAAAAACGTAATGAGGACCCACTTTGAGCTCAAATTCCATTTTCATACCATGTGAAATGAATTAGTCCAAGTCTGCGGTGGAAGTCATTATATTAATTATGATTTTTTAATTCATAATGAAGTTTTTTTTTAATTGTAAACTAGCTAGGTGTTCCTGTAGTTACTTGATTAATTTGATTGATACCTAAGTCTTAAGGTTGAAATGGACATGTCTATTAAAGTCATTTTATGAATTTATTTGGATTTTAGTGTTTTGACATTCATAAAATTCATATTTTATGGGCTAACTATGCTAACTTTAATTTTTCCCAAAGTTTGTTGTTTCTTCTCATGATTATTGTATATTTAAATAACAACTTTGAAAAAACTTTTTTGATCCACCTCAGAAGGATCACTTATAGTATGAGTTACTTTTCATACTTATTAATTTTATCAGAGTTTTCTTGAATAGATCATCACTACACATCTACTTCTCACTGAGATCAACTGTCATACTTAAGAGAGGCTAAGTCCCTTTAGGTTAAAATACAATGTCTAAACCCTAAGCTCCAAGATCATTCCATGTGTTAACACCTAGCTTCCTCACAAAGGATTTTTGAAATGACTATTTTTATTCAAAAAGTATAAAGGATCATAATATTGAGACATATGTCTTCATCTCTCTTTTTCATGGCTTATAAAGCAATGGTTCTAATTTATTTTCACCCAAGCACTAGAGTGACCAATATTATTCCATTTGTCCTCATATTAATAACTTTCTTATATTGACTAAAAAAACTAAGAAAAATAATTATAAACACCCCAATCTCTAAGATCAGTATATGTGTCTCATTCTTTCATATAAAAATAGTGAATTTTCCAAGTATTTAGGTATTTGACGATTGAAATAGGTGATATCATGTCAAACATGATGATCCTACTCATCTATGGCTAACATAAGTAGGCCCAAGTCCTAAGGTCCCTGATCATCCAAATAAATGAGGGTCATCCACATGGTAGAATCATACTCATTATGATCCTATAGACATAACAAAATATAATACAAATCCAATAATCCATCAAATTAATGGGATTATTCCACATGTTAAAAATTACTTATTTGTAGCGAAAATCCTAAGAATCATAATCCAAATTTCAATAAATAGGTGGAAGAATGAGATTAAGCCATGTTTGTATCTTGATAAATCATGATATAAAGGGCAATAAAGTATTAAGTAAATTTAATTTTAGGTAAATAAGTGAGAGAAGGCCAAGTGTCACACTATGAGTAAAACAACCTAGACAAAGAAATAATGGCTTAGATACACAAATAATATATATGTGGTAAGGTGGATGACTCAGTGAGGCAACGAAGAATCATATATTAATGACATTACACTGATAAATATATATTAGTCATTTTAAAGTTGACCTATAATCTAGATCAATTTTTATTATAGACTAAAGGCAAGGTCCATGATAGCCTTGATCAATCATTAAATTAACAAGTGTCATAATCCCAAGAAGCTCGACTTAAAAAATTGTTTTGGCTTTAGCACATAAGTAAAAGATGTGAATATGGGCCTCAGAAGAATTATAATAATTCATTTTTCATTTTTTAAATGACTGAGTATTCAAAGACATTGAGAAAGTACCATATGGAATATACCTTAGTCATTTATAGTGCCATAGACGAAAAAGAGGGATGTGTTACCCATACTTCCTACATATAATATCCTTTGAAAAGACATTATTCCATCAATATTTTGTTGACTTATAAAGGATCAAACTCATTTATTAATCATTGGTATCTTAGCAAATCTTTTTTAAACTATTAGGATGCAAACCACATCAGGCCTCTCCTTGACGCTCTATAGTGGGCCATGTAATTCCCTTCCATCTTATCTATTATGGAATGAGGAATATTTTTACATAATTTTATTTTACCATTTCAAGTCATGATGGCCAAGAGTGGGATATAATGCCTCATGAAGGTAATACCCATCTCTCCCTTTTGTATATATTATTACCTAGTATGTTAGAAAGAAAAAATCCTTTTGCAAATAAAAATTATTAGAGTAATGTAAAATTGATTTTCTATGTAAATGCATATAGTTTCCTTGAAGTTCTTATAATTTATTTCTAATGTAATGAATTAACAATAATTCTATTATACTATTAGGTTGAAAAGTGGAAGTTTGGTTGATGGCCTATAAAAAAATTTATTAGTGGTGATAGTGGTTTGACTAGTATAATCCAATTGAGATGCACTAGATGTATCATTAACTTGAGTATGGACATGGGAATTTATAGTGGGCCCACTTGAGGAAAGCTCTATCTTAGTAGTTGAGATACTAGGTATGATTGAATACGTAGTAGATAATGTTGAAGGCATGGAAGAAGTGGGTATTGAAGAATAAAAATCCATAGAATAAGTCATAGGTTGACTTACCCTAATTCCTATGGGTAAATTATGCATAGGTGAAGGTGGATAGTCAAGGTAAGGTCCCATCATGAGATTATATATTATTTTAGAATCATTTAATTGATGTTGGTGGTTTTTATTGATTAAGAGTATCATTTTAAAAATATATATTTGAGATCACTCTCATCCTCAATAATAGGAATTTTTGGAGGATAGTGTAATGAATCCAAAGTTTTGGAAGGAGGTGACCCATAGTTCTTAGTTATAGTGATCACATAGACATTATTGACATTTTTATTTTATACAAAAGTATAAGGAAATAATGAGGACACTTATGATGATTAGTTAAATCCATCATAACATTATTTTAGCATTTCACTTTCATCAAAAATGCATTACATGTTGAAAAGTGAAGGTTTAAGTAAACAATTTAGAAACCTACTAATTCAATATCGTCAACTTAGTTTTATTATGAATAGATAAATTTTGGAAAAGATACTAATTCAATCTGGTCAACTAATTTCTGTATATAAGGAAAATGTAAAAGTATGGAAAGACTAATAAGTTGAGTTTATCGACTTAGTTAAAGTTTATAAAGATAACTAATCCAAGGTAGTTATGTGGGTAGAAACTATAAAGGTTTAAAAAACATACTAATTTTATCTAGTCAACTTAGTTAAATAGGAAGGAAAATGTAGAGTTAGATATCTTAATAATTCAATATGCTCGACTTAGTTGTGCAGGCATAGAAATATAGAAGTTTTGAAAGCCTAATATGTTGAGCTAGCTAAATTAGCTGGACATGAAGAAAAAAATATATTGTGAACAACAAACTAAGTAAAGATGGTTGAATTATTTATAAGGGAATGATACATATAAAGTGTAAAAATACTACTAAATTGAGCTAGTCGACTTAGCTATACAAGTGGTAAAAATGGTAATATGAATAGATTACTAGGTTGAGGTGTTTGACTTGGTTGTAAAGGAAGAAAATAGATACAATGTGAAAATCCTATAGATTTAAGTTGGTCAAATTAGTTGTATAGGTAGAAAAATAGATAATTATACTAAGTTGTACTTGTTAATTTAGCTGAATATAGAACAAATAATAATTATTTACAAAATTTAGTTTTTAAGGAAATACTAAAGCATAAAAATTAATGAACTATCTACCACACCACACATAACTATATTAACATTGGTCAATACAATCTATACTCCAACAAATAATATAAATAAATAAACAAAAAAATGTAATTTTGTAACTAATAATGCTAACTAATTATCTAAAAATAAGATCAAGAAGATATACTAAAAGGTTTTTATTAATTTGTATACTTAAAAATATGATTCCCCATTAGATAGTGATAACCCAATGTTTCATAGTGATATCTATGGAGGGTGTTTTATTCTCATATCCCATTAAACCTAATTTCAAGGATAAGCTAGAGGTAACCTTTTAGAGCTAACCACTAACTAATGCACCACAAGAACAAAAAAATGGTTGTATTCTTAAGGTTAAATGAAAATGGAAATCCTAGGCATTTTTAAAATACCATGATCTATGTGGAAATTAAATATCATGTTTAGCTTTGTATTATTCCTATGCATATTGGGGAAAACCCCTCATGACATGATATATAAGGAATCTAAATAAATTATTATGTAAATCTTGATGACAATATATAAGTAGTTTTGAAACTATTAGTATATAATTTCTATAGAAATCAAGGAAAAATGAAAAATAAAGGTGAAAATAAAGTGTTGAAAACCAAATTTTAGGTTCATAAAATAAAGAACTAGACAACCAAATCTTTTCAAAGAAAATGTGAGATTACTTATTAATAAATTAAAGTGAATTGTCTTGTTTATGATGAAAATAAAAGACACAATACAAGATCAACTAAGTTGACCTTGTTAGAAAATAGAATATAACACAATCAGGTAGGCATAGACACTATTTTTAGAATTATATAGCACCTAAATCTTATAAACTTGTAAAACACATATCATGGACATATCTTCAGCTTATATACCTTTCCCAATACCAAAAGGCTTGAATACATTACCTTGCTATGCCTTATTGATTTTATCTTATTCTAACCAATGTTATCCTGATGACTTGAACCTGTTATATTTCTTAGAATTTTATAAACATACTTATCTTACAACTCTAAAATTTCTAGACCTATTCCTAATTTATAGATATGAGGACACTTTCATCCCAATCAAATGCATACATAGATGCAATTTTACAGTGCCCTAAAGTCATTTAATTTGAAAATGAAACATATTACTCTTATTAGCCTAAGTTATTTAATGCAAGATATTCTCAAAAGGGATTGGTATAAATATAAGATTAGCCTTGATTCATTCCTCACTTATAAAATTCATATAAAATACCTTGTAGAGACAAATAAAACCTAAAAAAAGCATTATATCAATAAATCAAGTAAGCAAAGCTTCCCTATTTTCTCCTATTTCCATATTAGTCATAGGGACACCACATCTACATGCTTGAAATATTGAAGGATCAACCCAATAACTATATTTTCCAAGTTACAAGATAGGTCACTATTGTACTTGTGTATCACACATTACATGATTCACACAAAATATAAAGCATATTAGATAACTGCATAGCTCTGAGGCCCTCTTTAGAGTATTGTCTATGTAGGCAGTGCTCATTGACAGAGGGGTCTTTGGGATAGCTTGGCATTGTGTGCCCACTTACCCATTTTTCCCATAGATAATATAAAGATGAATAACTAGGGTTTTTATATTTTATAAGGAAAAATAGTACATAACCTATATCTAACTACACTATAATGAAGATGACATAAAACCCAAAAACATCTAGGTGTTCACATTTATTTTTAGTAAGTATTCTATATTAAACACTTGCATCTAAGTCATAAAGTAGTATTAATGCAACTATCCTAGGTTGATGCAAATGCATAAAATTATAGAGGTATAATTTATAGATTCATGATACTACTCTATAATCCAAATCTAGCCCACTTTCTATTTTTTCTAGATCTAGATCAGTTTTAACATCAAAACTAGTTAAGTATTGTGTGTTATTTATCATTAAAAGATCTAGAATAGTTATACTTTCTATATTTATCATCTAAGTATAATAAATATAATATATGTTCTATAAAATTTTCAAAAATAATTATCCTACTCTTGAGATAGTCTACCGTCATTTTACCCTAGGATATCTCTACTCCTTAAACCCTAAATTTCCTTTATCTAGATTTTAGGGTTAAAATTTTGGTGAACCTAAACATTGATCCTAAATTACCTAGATATTGATCTAGGGTTTCCTTATTATTTATTATTTATTTAATAATATTTTAAAATTTCAAAATTATATTTCATTTTCTATCAATATGTTAAATACAGATGCATGTGTAACTTATTTTATGTTACAGGTTATAATTGTAACAATAATTAGCTATTATACTATGTTAATCTAAGCTGTCATAAAAATAAATAACTAGATTCATGAATATAATGAGAGGGTTTTAAATTAAAAAACCCTTATTCTCTTTTCATAATTCATTTTATAATACTATAGATATAGTATCCAAATTCCAACATGCATGCTCATAGCCATTTATTCCACCTAGATATTATTATGTGACAACTACCATCTTATACCCATTATTCACCCATACAATCCATGCAGTAACTAATAAAAAAGGTAAAGGTATTCAACCTAATCCACCACATGTTAATATATAATAGGTTCCTCTAAATCCAAAACTTATGATAAAATCTAAGGGATATGTTCTTGTTGACCAATTGAGTAATACATATGCTAGGATTTCCATTCTTAAACTTCTAAATCAATATACTATTTATAAGGATATCCTATATGAAACATTGTGTGAAACCAAAGTTTTAAGTGATATTGATCCACTTTAATTTATGTATATCATATAATCTCAAAAATAATGTAAAATGAATCACCTTTGATCTAATAGATTTACCATCTAAATATCTTATTAACAAAGAGTTAAATTTGTTAATACAAGTAACTATGCATAATAAGTGTATCAAAAAGGTACTTATAGATAATGGATCACGATTAAACATTTATAACATGAATTTACTAGCCACCATAAGTATTAGTACCAATCTTATTAAAAAATCAATGATATATATCAAGGATTTGATAATTCACATAGATCCTTGATTGAATAAATAACTTTAGATGTAACATTGTGGCCAAAACTGATTCCAGCCATCTTTTAGGTATTATCTCAATCATTACATTAAAATTTACTTTTGGTTATATCTTAGATACACACAATAGAGGTTGTACCATATAATTTACATTAATGTGTAAACTTCATACATGATAGGACCTTATTGATAATACATACTAATATTTAGTCCTTAAAATTCTAAAAAATGATACATTATGATATAGAGGGAATTCCTATAGTGGCACCACCTACAAAATTTATTTCACTTGAGAATATCCAAATTTATGAAGTGGGTAAGTCAATTACAGTGCCTTCATTATATCTAAACACATATAAGACACTAAATATTGAAGTGCACATAGATACACCTCAAGATTAAAAACCAATACCAGAATAAATTATACAAAAATTGTAAGTGCCTCTAATATTTAAGATTCATTTATTGGTCAGTGTTGAGAAAAAAAAGACCATGTTTTAGATTATTATGATAGTGATGACAATCTATCCCATGATATGGCAAATGAAACCTTACAAAAACTTAATTTTGATATACTTAATACTCTTTCACATAACCTATTAAAACCTATAAGTCCTAATACATATAAGCTGAAATCACATATAGAGGATATGATACCAATTTAAGATAAGGGGGAAAAATGGTAGATGAACATGTAAACTCTTGTTATTCCATATAAATCTTAGCTTAACAAATTAAGTAAACCATATAAGTGTCAAATATAGATACATCATATAAATTATGAATATAAAATTTTGGAATCAAGGCCACCACACAAAATCTAAGATCCTAAATTTGAAGATTTATTGGATTAAATAGTTCACAATATTCCAAAATTACCAAAAATAATAATTAAAAACCTAAAAAAAAATTTAGAATGTACATATCCTATTATATCCTTAACATACATGTTGTTGGTTCCATGTTGATAGATGGCATATCAATATTTTATATATACACATTATTCAAACATTTTTTGAGTGTGATCCAGGAATACATAGATACACGATTTATGAAATTTTGAATGCTGGGATTTTCCTCTACTCATGTCACCAAGACATTGGGGGCATACACATCCTTGATCATGATACATACATGTTATATATTTATATGGTCATTTGAAATTGTCTTGTTTGATCTAATATATGTAGTTACACATATCTCTATCCATGCTTATATATTTCATAATATATTGATATGTTATGTACATAACATTGTTTGTTAACACACATATCTAAGGATTTATATGATATGTTTATGATGGTTTCCTATTCTTTCATTTCTTCACTTACTTGAGTTTCTTACCTTTCTATTATTTTTATTTTTTGAGAAATTGATTATTCTCCATTGATTATATCCATGTTCCTTTATTTTCCTCTTTGGCATTTGAATATTCATTGCTTGTTTTATATTGACATTTTAATATGTCATTCTTTCTTTTATGGAAATTTATATAAGTCATAATATTTTGATTTTTCAACATTTGAACATTCCCCTTGTTTGATGTCTCCTTTGACCATTTTCTTTTGATTTGATCTTGATTGTTCATGTGTGTGTGTTTGAATACTTATTGATCTTGGATTGTTACTATTGATATGTCTCCATGATCTACATCATGCATCTTAGGAATTAGTGTTATCACATTCTTCATTCTTAAATTATATATATAACATACACTCTCCTTCTATATAAAACATGGTATATTCATAGTTTACATGGTTATCTTCTCCATTTAAGGTAAGCTAAGTACCATTATATACTTCCCATCACATCAAAAGGAGGGAGGAATATTAGTGGGGATATTTCATATCAGCATGAATTCCACATTGTTTCACAAATTAAGATTTTAGTGGGGGCATGTTTTGGAATCATAGTCTCCACATTTTTCATATTTTCATATTCAATAGGGGGAATGTTTTGGAAACATGTTCTCCACACTTATTCAATGTTCAACAACCTATATTATAGTGGGGTCATTTTTGGAAATATGTCTTCCATATTGGCACTTATATTAATTTTCAAATTTACCATATAAATTTGGGGCATGATTTAGAAACATGTTCTCCACACTTACATAGTTTAAAACTGGTAAAATTTAAATGATTTAGCATACACATTTATGATATAATTCTAAAAATCGGTACCCTTGGTATACATAGTTTCAACATGAGACATATATAATGTGAATACAATATGAAATGTGCACTTAATATTTCAAAATCAAATTATTTTCATATTTCAAACACTTTCATTGAATGTCATCACCCACCATGTTAGATTGTTATGGACTATATTGAACTAATTTATTACAGTAGTTAGTTCACTTTTTGGTATGATTGGGGTGACTAAATCAATAAATATTTCAAAATTTATAGGTTGGAATTGATTACATCATATATCCTCACCATTTTTATATTGTTATTCAACTTGGTTCACTCACACTCACCAAATTATAAGTATGATTAGGTTGCATAGTTGAGCTAATCTGAACTATCAAGTTACAACTCATCTTTTCTCCAAGGTTGGGGGTATGTGTCCTCTAATATATATATATATATATATATATATATATATATATATATATATATATATATATATATATATATATATATATAGACACACACACACACACACACACACACACAGATATATATGTGTGGTTGTGTGTGTGTGTGTGTGTGTTTATATATATATATATATATATATATATATATATATATATATATATATATTCTATATTTATATTTTTCCTAATATTAGTTTCAGTGATTTATAATGATAAATTTTTTAAATCAAATTTATAAAAGGCTAGACAATTGCATTAATACATAGGTATACTCCTAAACCTTGATCTCTTTCATCTTCAATTATTTAAATTCTTTCAATTTCAGATTATATGAACTGATTATATGATTTTCCATGATCTTAGTTTTAGGTCAGTCACAAAAAATGCACTTAAGTTGGACTCAAGCAAAGACAAGGTATGGTATGCACACGTAAGTACACATTTCTTCTCCTTTAAACCAACAATTCCATTATGATATTAATTAGTGGGGAATGTAGGCACTAATTTTTAATTATATATCATCTCATTCTTGTAAACTTATAAAATACATATCATGGATGTAACTTTAGATTATATACCTTTCTCATTACCAAAAGACTCACTACACTATCTCTTTATGACTAATTAATTATCTATTAGTCTTACCATTTTTATTATGATGAATCAAACCTACTATTTTGAATAGAATTTTATAAACCTACTTATCTCCCATCTCTTCAAGTTTTGCACATGTGATTATTTTATTTCTACTTAGACACTTACGTCTTAGTTAGGCGCATATGTTGATGCAAGTGTTCTACCCCAGCACGAGTGTCCATTGCCCTAAACTAATCCAATTTGAAAATGAAACATATTCCTATGGTCAACCTAAGTCATTTAATACAATATATTATCCAAAGTCATTGGTATAAATATAATATCAACCTTAATTCTTTCATCACCTAGAAAAGACCTAGAAAAACCAAGGAAAATTACCAAAATAATTATATCAATCACTCAAGTGAAAAAATATTCCCTAGTTTTTCCTATTTCAATATTAGTCATAGGTATAAAACCTATATAATTCTTAGGTACTGAAGGAGTATCCCAAGATATATATTTTACAAGTTATAAGATATGTCATTGTTGTACTTATTTATCACACATTACATGATTCACACAAAATCCAACATGTAGGAGATAGCTACATAAGTCTAAGGTCCTCTTTATAATATTGAATATGTAGGTATCACTCATTGATAAAGAGTTATTTATGGAAAAATGACATCGTGTACCCACTAACCCATTTTTACCATAACTAATATGAAGATGAATAACTAAGATTTTATTATTCTGTAAGGAATGATAGTCCATGACCTATATTTGAATGTACTAGAGTGGAGATCACACAAAACCTAGAAATATCTGGGTGGTCACATCTAATTTTAGTAGGTATTTATTATAAGACACCTACATCTAAGTTAGAAAATAGTGCCTATGTAAACATCCCAAGTTGATACAAGTGTTTATTTCTATAGAGGTAAACTTTATATAATCAAGTGACTATTTTATGATATAGATCAAGTCCACTCTTTGCATATTACATATCAATATTGGTATTATCATTTAAAAAATTAAGTATATCTTTATTATTATTGGTAAATGAAAAGGTTTTTTGAATAAAGGACCTAACTATGTACATGAAAGCAAAAATAAGGAGGGCCTAGTATCCTAGGTATAATAAGAAGTTACCACATGAAGGCGTGCAAGATATAAAAAAATAAACAACTCAAAAGTAGAAAAAAAAACAACAAAAAATAGATATTCTTTTTAACCTTCAAATACCTCATCCTAGTTTCTAGTCATTATCTTAAGGTCTATGTTTGGGTTTACAGTGCCTTGTCTAACCTCCTTTTTACTTACACTACATTTAAACTTGTTATCAAGAAACACCTTAGACTTATCCCTCATGTCTCCTAACAAGTATATAAGAGAGTCAATTCTTATAATTTTGTTTTTCATAACACTTTACTTATCTCCACTAACAACTATATATTATCTCTCTACTCCACATTTTCCCATTTCATAAAATGCACCTTATCCTTGAGTGTTTTCAAATGAGAGTTAACTTCAAAGATATCATCCATATTATTGAGAATTATAGTATCATAATAAAAAAATTTACTTGATCCTTGATGGTAGAGTGATCCCAAAAGATCCACTTAATGAACACCTTTTTTAGGTCAATATCTTCATCCAGCTTGTCATCCTTGTTTGGTTTCTGAAAAAGTCCCTAAGCATATAAAATTTTGTGTTAGGATTAACTATATTAATAACAACTAAAGGATATTATACTTTTCCCTTTTTATTAGATTATTTAATGAATGTATCATTCCCTATTTCCCTATCTTTTGAATAGAATATAATTAATTTTATTTTTATAAGTTGTAGGCCCTCCACTATCTACTCATTTTCATCTTCCTAAATTACCATGGGGTTATCATGTAAGGTACATTCAATTTTCAGAGGATCATTTTCACCTAAGCTATATTTTAAAGGTTTTGAGTTACTCCTTAAAGTTTTTTTAATGCTTAGGTTTTAGGCACTTTATTTTCCTTATAGGTTAGGTTGATCCTCTTTGGTAATAATTTACCCTTTCTCAACATTACTTAAAAGCTTATAATCCTTCTCTTCCTTCAATACAAGTTTTTTCTTTTTTGATGGGAGCATCATACCCTTATTGATTCCTTTTAAATATTTGAAAATTAGTAAAACCACAAATTCATTAAGAGGGTGAGTTATCTTACCCATTTTTATGTCCAAAATAGAACTCTCAAGGTAATGAATAAAATACAAAGGAATAATAATAAGCACATCATGTCTAAAATAATTTAGAGAGATGAAATGTGAAAATTAAAATACCTTATGTATTACTTATAGGATGGTGTAAAGAATTTTTTTTTCCACCTCTTTATATGACTATGGGAAAATCTCCCAGGAGAAATCATTATGTAGGAAAGTGAGCTCCTCTCCCTTGATTAGAAAGTTTTTCTTCTCCTTCTAGTAATTTCTACTAATCTTGTAGATTTTAGTGACTTAAATTTTTAGACATGTTACAAGATATATTAGGTCCTCTATGATCTCAATTTAAATCCCATTAATATGTAAAATCCTACAATTTCATATTTTCATGAAAATCTTAGAAACATGTTCATCATTCCCTTTAATTCACTACATAAAATTAGACATGCCTCCTTGTTGAAAAATATTTCATAACTCTTCATTTTATTTTATGATGTCTGAAATAATAGGTTACATCATATAAGACAACCCACCCCCACCCCCATTTTAAGATTCTTTGTAATATTTCACTCTCTTAAAATAGGCTAGATTAACTATTTTGAATGAATGTTTTTTGGGGATTTATTATTGTGCTCATGCTTGATATCCTTGAGGATTTAGCATGTGATATTACCATAATTAGGTAGAATGGTTTTCAAGCCTATGATTTCCTTCACATTTATTTAGGTCTACCATATCATGATTTACATATATAGAAATGTGATGTAACATCTAATGTTGAGATCATTTCTAATGATTTTTTGAATGGATAAAAAATCATTGTCTTGTGAGGTAGGCTTTTGATTCAATCCTTTGATGGATTATTATGGGTATGTATTCCTTGTTGGTTCATCTTTTTAGTCATTAATAATTCATCCCTTCATTTTTAAACTAATCATTAGATTGGTTTCCTTCCTTATACATATTTTGAACAACAATTTATAGAAAGGATTTAGATAAGATTAATGTTTCCTCAATAATTTGGTTGATACTCCATCCTATCATATTTTTATGGGATATACTATTCATAATATTTAAAGAGTCTCTTTTCACTACATGTTTGTTTTAGATTAAGGTAAAAATAGGTTTTGAAGGGACCCCGAAACCCTACACAAGGCCAAAGAAAAACCTTAAAGCACAACCAGGTTAACAAAAGAACCTGATTACAGAATAGTACCCAAACCAAGTTTTACAGGGACCTGTAACCAAAAAATATGACCATGAAAAATAGTTGTCAAAACACTGATCTGAAGGTTAACCAACTGGAACAGCAAGCTGAACAACCTTCCAGACCAGTAACCAGCAAACCAAAAAAAGTGACCAGTTTACAGCCCCTGATAAACCAGTCAGCAAAAGGGAACTTTGGATGAATCTTTTAAATTAATATTTTTCTTTTTGCATGATCAAAGATTCATATCTAGAGGAGGGACCAAAGGCTTAGACTTCTTTCTCCTAACTGCTGTCCATCCATCCTCTACCTTAGCTGCCTCAGCAACCCATGCCTCAAGAGACAATGATCTTTGGACTCTAGTGGGCATAAACTCCTTGTGAGATTCAAACATTGTCTGGCTCTTAGAAAGATCCTCCAAAATAGGGGAAGAGACTACCATCTCCTCCTCTGGCTTAGCTGTATCACTAACCACAACCTCTGCAGGGGCTTCATTAGAATGATTCTCCAAAGATTCCTCTTCATCTTCTAATTCAGATTGTGAACTATCCTCTTTCTCAGTCTCAAATTCTATTGTTGCTTCTAGAGGTTGTTTGTCCATACTATGTTTAGAGAAACCCTTAGGCCACCAAGAAGGTGAACGTCTGGGATTGGTTTTCCCAGCAACACAATGAGCAGTAATATGTCCTGTCTGGTGACACTTCCTACACCAAAAAGGGATTCCCTCATAATCCAAGATTTGTGTCCAGGTACCCCTTAGGGAATCAATGCATATCTCCTCATGAAGGCCCTTTGAAACATCCAAGTCAACTAGAAATTGTGCACAAGTCGAATGGTGACTTTTCGTGCTATCTTCTTCATATAATAAATCCCCTATAGTGTTTCCAATGGTTTTAAAAACTGCCTCTTGCCACAAGTGTATCGGAAGATAAGGGAGCCGCACCCATATAGGGAGCTTATTAAAGGATTCCAATAGAGGATTAAAATCCTTATGCCAAGGTTTGGCCATAAGAGGAAATCTGCCCTGCCAAGAAAAATTATTGTGACACAATATAAACTGTCTATCTTCAAGGCTTTGAAATATTACTATAAAAAAACATCTAACGTAAGGCTAGATTTGACCATCTTTAATATGCAACCAGATCTTGGAAATCCAATTCTATAGATCTACAAAAGAGGGCCAAAAACCATGAAAACAAAAATAGCAGCACAAGAGGAAAACCATTTTTTCGACTGGAAGATATTTTCAACTAATTCAAGGTCTAGAGTTACCCTTATAGGTTTTAAATAACTTACAGGAGAAACACGGGTTGGTACAACTATTGCATGAGGAAGAGCATCATGTATATCCACTTCAAAGGCTGCCACATCTGCATAGGTTCTCCCCCTAGGTCCATTCCCTGAACCAGGAACATAGGCCGGACACAGGGCTGTAGTGTCTTCAATCCCTTTACTAGTAGAAAAAACCTCAATGGTTTCCACAGCCACATCTGCCACCAGGTTCACAGCAGTGAATTTAAAAATTTTAGGGCTCGTGCACACAGGAGCCATCCGTAACGGTAGCTTAATTAGAATACCTTGTTTAAATCAATCATTGAAAAATATCCACTACATGTTTGTTAATCCCTATTTCCTTATCTAATATTAACCCCATAAGATTACTAGAGCTTTTCCCAAATGATTTTTTGCATACCCATCCCATTTTTAAACATAATAATAAATCATCCTCTTTCATCCCTCAAGATTCCTCTTCACCCTAGTTCCCCTAGGTTCCCCTTATAATCCCCATCTAAGTTAAGTTTCACCCAACAGAGAGTTGGGGTTCTCCAATTAGTGTTTTTTTCCAAATTTTTCTCTTGGATCATTAATCACTGCATTCTAAACCTCTATATTCCAGTTGAATACTATCTTAGTCTCATCTTTTGACATTCTACTAGTTTTACTTGGAAGCTTAACTCTAAATTTTTCCTTAATTCTATTTAAAATTTTATCCCCCACCTTTTAACTTGGAATTTTATTATCTCTAAATACTCTATTATTCCTTCCCTTATGTATGCCATAGATAACATGAAGAATGAAAATTTTCAAAATATAACTCACTTTATCATTGATAAATGGAGAGAAATTTCATGTAAACCATAGTTATAACAATGAATGAGGTTAAATCCCATTTATTTTAAATCTATTTAATATCTTTCTCTAGATATTATGAAAAAAAGAGAAAAAAATGAATAGATGATATCTAGTTTCATTTTCTTGTTCATAAAGTGAGCATATATTCATAATAAACATGCCCCTTTTTCTTAGGTTGTCAACGGTTAATATTTTGTTTTTCATAACCAACCACAAGAGTAAAATTATCTTTGGGACAAGGGGTTTTAATTGATAGTTTAAACCAAGGAAAATTCTCTCTAGTAATAGAGAACATTAAGTTGTAACTAGACTTCACACTATAGCTTCCATCAAAGGACTTAATCTAAATAAATTCATCATATTGAACTAAACTAGAGATATGGAATTTTTGAAGGATGTTGTTAATTTTTTAAGAGTAACCAGATCCTCCATTTAGAGAGAGATTTTAGTGAGATCTTCCAATGTTTTCTTTCTTTAGAGGTGTGGATGTAGTCTAGTACCATATGTCCCTGAGAGAGTTAGATGATAGGTGCAATTTTATTCCATGGTTTTAAAGAAGTTGGTCAAATAACCAAGCACCCTCCTAGAATATTACTCTTTCTCCATTTATAACCATATATTTATAGCCATTTATAATATTCTATTTGGTGGTTATAAGAAAATTATAAAATTTGGAACCTCTTACAAACTATTCTTCTTCTAAAAAATATAAAGATTCTTTTGAATTCTAATATTTGGTGTGTAGAAATATAACCCAATGAGTTAAATATGTAATGAATATATAGGCCATTTTAATTATTATATATTTGGTCATCCATCTAATTTGCCTTAATCATAAACCTCCATTATTTTTGAAGTGGACACCCTTTCCCACACCACTAGAGGGAGTCTATTTTTCCCTTTTGATCTAGTCTAGAGGAATCCTATTTAGATATTTTCAATATTTTATACTATCATCTTAGGTATCTTAAATAAATACATTAAATAAACTAATAAAATTTACAATGTACTCTTTATGATATATAACTTAGCTACCTAGGATAAAATGCATCATTTTCATCCATCTAACTTTTTCTGAAATATCCCTAATAAAAGACTCCATGCCAAAGAAGGTAAATCATCAATGTATTCTATCTAATATAGGTGTGTTTAATAAATATAATGAGATTTATTCAAATTTCATTCTCTAATTTTAATCACTTTCATAAATATGAATAATTATTTTTACTTCTCTTTCCTCTCACACTGAAGATTAAGCCATAATTATTTTATAATCAGAAAATCATTTATATAAGGAGGGATCCACATTATAATAGAGTTGGAACCCTTTCAAATCTACATTATATAAATAAACCAAAATAAACCTAGTTATATATTCACCCATAATAATAATAAATGGGCATAAAATATCACCTTGTCTAATGCCTCTTTTACTATTAAAGTATCCTATAAGAACCACATTAACAAAGACTAAAAACATGACAGATGAAATTTAATTATTTATGGGTTTCCTGAAGCCTTATTGAAGTCCAAATTGAATTAAAACTTTATCTAAAAATCTCTAGTCCACCATGTCATAAGATTTATTCATATCAAAATTGAGAACCATAATTCTTGGTTACTCTTTCCCATAGAGTGAAATATCTCATGAAACACTATTATGTCATCATGAGTCTATCTTCCTAGAATAAAGCCTCCTTGATGAATGTTGATAATTTTATCTATAATAGGCTATAATATTATAGAGATAATTTTGCTAATAATTTTCTAGACATCATTGTAAATGCTAATAGAATGAAAATTGATGAGATTTAAATACATTTATTTCTTTAGAATTAGAACAATGAAAGAGTTATTAAACTCTTTCAATAGTTATATAGAAGAGATTAATTCATTCAATACAACTATTAAATATTCCTTCACAATATCCCAAAAAACCTAAAAGAAACCTATAAGATAATCATCATCTATATGGGTTTTGTCTTTATTCAATAGGAAAATAGATGTGTTAACTTCTTCATCTAAATAAAAAGACATAATAATTGCATTGTCCTCCTATGAAACCAAATCTATGATAACATGGAGAATATCTTCTTCCTATCTTACATTAGCTCTATTATTTTATTCATATAAGACTTTAGATAAGTTAACACACTTTTCCTTGATAAAATGCCTTTTTGAACATAATTCCCTACTACTCCTATAGTGTTCCTTGATGAAATTATGAGTTCTATGTTTTAGAGTAGTGAGATGGAAAAATTTGGTGTTCCTATCATAATATTTTTTCCATATAGATCTTGACTTTTTTCTCTAAATTTTTTCTTCTTTGCCTAATAAAGAGTTATACTGACAAAGAAGTTTTTTCTCCTTAAATTTATTCTAATCATCCAAACCATGTACAACTACATTAGTATCTAGGTTAGATAGTTCTTCCATCAATACCTTATTTTGAGCAAAAATGTTTCTGAATAACTCCTTATTCTATACTCTGATATATTTTTTGACATTTTTCATCTTCATAATCAGTCTATACATGGCTGGTACATGAAACTAAATATCCAACCATTCTACAATTTTTTCATGAATTTTTAGATTCTTGAACCACATGTGCTCCATTTTCAATGTTGTGTGTTGCTTCTTAGATTTATCCTCAATGACTAGATCCATTAGATTATGATTTGATCCTATTATAAGGAGAGGGTTTAAGAAAAAATCCTTTAAAATTATCCACTCTTAAGAGACTATAACCCTATCTAATCTTACGTGAATAATATTTTATCCTACTATTTTATTTGACCATGTAAAGGGGGTACCTCTTATGTCTATATTTAATAGATTAAAATCAGATATGAAAGAGGCTAAATCTTCCATGTTGTCTAAAAATGTCTAATTGCCTCCTATTTTTCCCTTTGATTATAGAGGCATGTTAAAATCTCATGCTAACATCTATAACAAATCTTTACAATTAGATCTAAACATCCAAAATTCCTCCAATAATATTTTTTGAAAATTAGCAGAGTTAGGCACATAAATATTTTATAGGATCTATAATATTCCATCATCCTTATTTGTAAACAACACTATGAAATTATTTATAAATCTTCTCATCACATCTCCTGAGAAAAAATATTATTAAAAGTGGCTAAAACTCTAGAAGATCCTAAAAAACTAACACATGTACCTTCTACTTCTTTCCAAAGTTTTAATTTATTTTCATAAAAATAAATTCATCCATTTTTATTTCCTATATGGCTAATGCCATCAAATTATGACTCTTTCTAAAATCCCTAAAGGTTCTATGTTTATTACTACCCTTAAAACCTATGATATTCCATGAAATAAATTTCATTATCATTTTTTATGATGATATTTTCCCCTTTCAAATGGGAGTGTTGATTGGGATCCATCTACTACTTTTCCTTTTGTAACTCTTCCTTACACCTATTTTTATAGGTATTACCTAATTTAGGAGAAAAACCTATTGCAGTTACACCTATCCCCCTTATTGTAGACATGGTTGGAGTAGTTGCTCGTTATCCTTAATTGTTATTTGGTTTTGATTCACTCTATGATTTTTTAGGTCTAAATAAGTAGGTTTAAATTTTGTATCTTTAAGAAGAGACTTTTCAACTTGATTTGCCTCTTCTAAATTGGTTATAGTGTCTTGATCTGAGAAAGGGACTATTTTTTTTATCTATGTCCACTACATCACCTATTGACAGAAGATAATGAAATTTGTTTAAGCTAATATGGGAAGAGAAATATTCACTTGAAAGAGAGAAGTAATTGTATTTAATGAAATTGACCTCCATATATCCCCACTCTTAACTATATAGATCATGAAGATCGATTATGCCATTTTGACTTTTTAGGGATTTAATCAATTCTTCTCCCTCAATAAATATCTTATTTTCATTATATTTGTAATATATATTACAATTATACTTTATACATTTAACATTTTATTATAATAAATTCAATATATGTTTTATCTGAATTCACAAATAATTGGCCTACATAGAGATAGTCTACCATCCTTATGCTCTAGGTTATATCTACCCCTTTAACCCTAAATTCCTAATATTTATATTTATGGGTATGTTATGAAAATATGTTGAAAAAAAACACTTTCAGCTAAGTCAACTTAGTTTATTTGGTAGAAAAGATATATATAGAACTAAGTTGGCTAGGTCGACTTAGTTGACTATGTGATAAAATTTTTTAGAACTAAAAAAGTATTAAATATAGTAGAGAAATGCTGAATAATTTTAATAAAATATAGAAATGACAAATTGAGGCAATTGAAAAATTGGAAGTATGAAGCTTTTTTGGAGTGAACCTAAAATATATAACTAGATTGACTAGGTTGACTTAGTTGGTTGACTAAAAATTTGAATATTAATTGTATTATATTGAATTGATTGAGTAATATAGAGGAATAAATATGAAAAATATAGATGTTAAATAATACAACTAGGTGGATTTAATTTTTATGTAGACAAAAATTAAAAATGATAAAATGAAACTAAATCAACTAGCATGATCTAGTTTACTAAAATATGAAAAGTAAAAACTACTAAACTGAACTAAATTGACCAACTCGATCTAGTTGATTATAAGTAAAAATGCATAAAATAGTAAAAACTAGTAAATTTACTAATGTAACTCAATTTATTAGGAATGAAACACTATAATTTGAGGAAAAAATAGATCGATCAGTGTCATCTAATTGACTATAGATCCTAGACCTACAAATAGATAAAAAGACTAGATTGACTAGCCTGATCTTGTTGATTATAGAAATAAAACTTGAAAATAAAGGAAAAAACTAGATTTACTAATGTGACATAGTTAACTATGGATCCTAAATATGTAGCCAAAGATTAAGACTAGATCAACTAGTCTAATCTAGTCAATCATAAATGAAAGATTAAAAATGTAAAGGTTATATTCATGTTGGGTTCACTACAATATATGTAACAAATTAAGATATATATTCAACTTATTTAACTTATTAAAATTATATATTAGATAAGGTAATCAACTAACATCCATTATAATACATTTTTTATTGGGAACATGACCAAATTAGATCTATTAAACCTAACCAAGGAATATCTTACCACACAATACCAAAGGAGAGGGTTACAAAGCCTCTAAGAAAATGGAAATATGTAATAATTGTAGATATACCTAAATATATAGAATAAAACTAATATAATTCTCACCAAAGATTTTGGCACACACGGGGATGATTAAACATAAACAAACAATCAAAAGATTATGGTAGGCAAATCAAGGCCTAGATCACCTAAAGTGGAAGATGTAAAGCAAATAAATCTCTATATCTATACTAAGTTCAATCATAGATGTAATCTAATTAAGGAGTTACACATTAAAATCATATTAATCATACAATATCTATCTATCAAATAAAATAGGAAGAGTTAGAAATACTTACCTTGGGTAAACTTGTTGTGTCTTAATCTCCACCTTGGCTAATGGTGTTTTTCAAGAGGTTGTTATGGATTTTCAAGGATCACACTATATAAATCATATCTAAGATAAATTACTCATAATTTACATCCAATACTTATCACAAGAAAATGAATCTTTTATTTAATGGAAACCCTAAGCAATGGTTCCTTGAAATTTAGATTTGATAAAAAATTTAATTGTAATGATGCAAAAATGAATTTTCCTCTCTATTGGATTGAAAAGAGCCTTGTATTTATAGAAATTGGTAAGCCTTAACCATTATAAATTTTTAGATTACAAGATTAGACAAATTTATCCAATTTATTATAAAAATTTAATGTTAGGCCTTGAGCTAAGTTAGAAAGGCTGATTTAGTTATATAACATGCACTTCATATTTTATAATAAGATTGGCCTAGTTGAATTATAATAAAATAAGGTGTTTGATTAATTAGGGGAAATTTGAAAGGATAAATGCTTGTGGAAATGTGTAAAAATGATTTTTATTTCTTGGGGAGTTGGATAAATATAATTTATACTTAGATTAGGTAATGATAGAGTCTCCTAATAATATTTAAAATCCTCAATAGTGTACCCACTATTAGAGTAGGTTATTTACCTTAGCTCATGTTTACTTAGGTACATTATTAATCCCACCCACTTATGTGTGGATATTTTATTTATATTATTATATATATTATGATATATTACATATTTATCTCTTAGATATTATGGGAATAATTTATAGTTGTTTTTATCCTTTAGGGATAGTTATATTTTTGTCCTAGGTTTGATATCTAGATTGATATCTTAATAATGATTGATCTCTAGCTTCGTATCTTAGTTATGATTGATCACTTATCTTGATATATTAGTTATGGTTGATCTTATTTCCTATATATGCAAGGCTAATTCATTGTATTTACGTGTAAGCTATGGATATGAAGCTCTAGATGGAAGCATTAGAGATATAGATTATTTATCATTGTATGTTCTATTTCTATATAATATACTGAGATATTATTTGAGAAGGTATCAATGGATTTTAATATGGAAATTTTTTATACATTTGACCTTGGGTGATATTTTTAAAAATATTTCATGAGATCAAAGTGGTTTCCAACAACCATTATTTAGGTCGATAGCTTCTTACTTTTCATCTATTTATGGAGAATTTTTTTTTCTATTTTTTATTGTACGTAAATTTTGGAGATTGAAGGAGAAAATAAAATATCATGAATACATCAATATTATATTATAAATACATTATCACCTCCAATTTCATCCCATTTGGATCTTATAAGCAAGATCTACAAGTTTTTTACAAATATATTTTTTGGTTAAAAATGATCATTATTTTATATATTGTGAGAAATCTATAGACGACATCTTAAAACATTTTTTTGGGTATTCTGAACCTTGTTTTCTACTTTCCATAAATTTTTTAAATTTTAAATTTTATTAATAATTTCAAATGTATCTTATTTTTACTTGGCATTACTATTATGAAAAAATATGAATTTTCTTTATTTAATTATGATAAAATTGTAACTAATCACTCAAAATCAATTTTGGGTTTTGTGTGTCTTGTTCTCATATTTTCAAAACATTTTAAAATTTTAATTTTAATTTTTTTAAAATTAATTATAGTTTTCTTGAGCAATACTATTAAAAAAAATCGTTATAGGAAGTTTATTTTTATTATGTTTTTATAAAATTGTATATTTGGATGATTTTTGATGATTTTTTATTAAAAATGATATTTTATATTTAGGAGTCATAAGAATATATAGTATTTGTTTATTTATTGGACACATATTTTTTTGATCTCACTTGTTGAAGACTGGAGGGTAATGCCTGGTTTAGTAGGTGGCCAAATCCCTCCACAAGAAAACAAACCTTCTCCTTCATTAATTTCACCATTTTGATTGCAATCATGATACATTTTTGGTTAAGTCTAACATCCATTTGGAAATTATCTCACATTTTACTGTTGTATTTTTTTTCATCCACTCATATGTATACATATTTATACACCATTCCTATTTTATTTGGGATGTAGTTTAGATCACTTATAATGGAAACATCCTTATTTATGAATATTTTACTAGCATGGTTCCTTCATTGTTGAAATGACATCATAAAAACACTTTATTGCACTATTGCTCATTTATATGTACATTTACAGATGCATTTTTTGTAGCACCCAACATCTTACATTATTTGAGTATGTTTATTGTGCCACTTGTGTTTTGTCCCACATTGCTCCCTTGTTTTTTGAGTAACTCTCATCATTTATGATAGCTTCTTTGATAGGTTGATAGTGTCCTTGTTTGGATCTGTTATGGTGTATAAAATGTATTCCTTATATTAATTTTATATTTTTATGTATGGAATATATTGGATTTACAATAAATTAAAAAGTGACATGGGGGGTTTGTTTTTACAGCCTAGTCTACCTTCATGTGTGTGTAACTTAGTTTGTACACCCTTTACTATTTTATTTTCAAGTCTCTTCCATCACCTCTAGGTCCATATTATTTAAATATTTTATGTATATTTTTCTTGATTTTTCATTTGTACATGGGTATATTATTCATGAACATTATTTTCCATAACCCATATAAGGATTGTTATGTCTTAGTGGCATTGTTGGTGACTTTTTGTGTAGTGACTCTAGTGTGGCATCCCCACCAGTATTTGTGTTAAATTATCACCATTTTAAATCTATTTTTATAGATAATTTAATTTCCATATTCTCCTAATTTATCATTGAGGGAGGGTGTTAAGATAATGCTTCTTTTGGTTCATCATTCTACCTAGTATTTTGGAGTGTAGTGTTCATATTCAGTGATCCTTGTATTCAACACCATTCCTAATTTGACTTAGTTGTTACAAGTACTTGACATACATATATTATAAATACATGGATTGATATCCATAGGAACACTTGTTATTACACTAGATCATCTTTTTTGTATGGGTACCTCATCAGGCCTTATTATTGAGACCTATTTCCTTCCTTCATTTCTCTCTCTCTCTTTCTTTTTTTTTTGGGGGGGAGGAGGGAGTTTTATTTTTCTACGGGTTTCCCCCTTTCTTAACTTTATGATGGATTGCTTCATTGATAAATTTTACATGAGTATCTGATTAGGTCTTGTTACCAAAGCTCATAGTATGGATATTCCACTTTATTTTTAGCCCTTAACTTCTCTTGGGGGGGGGGTAGATTAGGTTATTTACCTTGGCTCATGTTCACCTAGGTACTTTATTATTTCCATTACTTATGTGTGAATATTTCATTTATCTCATTTCAGATATTAAATATTTGTCTCTTAGATATTATAGGGATAATTTATAGTTGTTTTTATCATTTTAGGATAGTTAACTCTTAGTCTTAAGTTTGATATATTGCTAGATATATTAGTTATGATTGATCTCTAAATAGATATCTTAGTTATGATTGATTACTTAGCTTTATCTATTAGTTAGGATTGATCTTCATTACCTATGTATATAAGGATCATTCATTGTATTTGCATTGAAGCTATGGATATGAATCTCTTGATGGAATATTTAGAGAAATAGATTATTTACCATTATATGTTTTATTTGTATATAATATACTGAGATATTATTTGAGAAATGTATCAATGGATTTTACTATGGTGATGGTTTGTATATTTGACCCTAGGTGAGAATTTTAAAAATTATTTCATCCATCTCTTTTTTGGTTCACTCTTTGATGCATGAAATTAGAGAGATCAAAAATAGATAGGTTTCCATAAGAGAGAAAAAATTATTAAATGATAAAGTTTAAAAATATTTTCTATATACACCTACTCTAGAAACCACTAGGAGAAATTCCCTATGTGGGCATGGTAAATGTTTGAAAATCTTGGAAAACCATATCTCAAGTAGGGATATGGAGTATGATCACATGAAACTATTCATTTTATATTGAGCCACATCCATACAACCATGTACTTTAGAATATCATATTTCCACACTTAGTGGCACCTTTGGTTGTCTTGTAATATTGGGTGAGGTATACTACAAATCCATTAGGGATAACAATATGAGGCATGTCATTTGGAGTCCCAATTATGAAACCTCATCATCTTATGATAATTATGAAATTGAAAACATGAAACATGAAGAGGATATGGTGAAGGTAGGGAAGTAATGGTAACTCCATAGTTATATATGGGCCCAAAGGCTAGTCCAAAGCCAAAATACACCATATATGGTCAAACAAGAATGTCATATCTACATGATGTGGTAGTTCATCAAGGAAATAGATATGATTCACCCTATCTTACATCCATGATAACATACATGTGAAATGTGAAAGATTTTATGAGACTAAAATAGGTAAATAAATTGTGATTATGTTATGTTGTCACTTTTATTTTCCTAAAGGAATAGATATACATGTTAGGTACTAGTAATAAATATGCTAGAGATTTGTGTATGTGTGTATGTATATGAGATATCATGTCAAATATATATTTATTTTATAAATTTGGTGGTAGAGTTGACATATATTTAGACTCTAGTGGATCTATTGAGAACAAGGATTTGTGCTACTTGATCACAATACAAGTGTCATGTTAGATATTGTAACACCCTTAGTTAATCCTCATGATAGTTGGTTTAGATTAATTGGAGTAGTTTCTATGTATATTTATTGTTGATATCAATTTATATCTTAGGTGATAGAAATAACATGTGGGGGATGAAATTTAATTTTACCATGGTAAACTTTGGACATAAAGTGAGTTTCATACATGGAAACTACAAGGTAAGTGGAAAAATTATAGGCTCAGGTCACCCATCTATAGAGAAAGTTCTAGGGCATGAGATTCTAGTTTGATTATTCAAGATCATCCATGGAAATCATGGTACCTCACCCCCATGGGAATGAAGGTTATCCATAGGCATAGAGAGCCTACATTTTTTACTCAAGTGTATTATGATGTATGATTATGTAGAAAATTTATTGACTCCTATATATTTATATATCATTTTTACTCCTTTTTATCTTCATGACATCTATAAAATGTTTTCTTTATTTTTTTTATTTTTTACCATGTACTATGGTTTTAATATCATGCTATGAGAAAATTGAGGTATATTATGTAATTTTTATTAATTTATAGAAAATGTGAGAAATTGCATGGTAAAAAATAACAATAATAAAAGATTAAAAAATTGAAATCTTAAGTGGATAGAAAGATCAACTAATAAAAGATGTAAAAATAAAAATATTAATGTCAAGCATACCAAATGTAAGTGAGACACAAATATTAATAAAAAACATAATATATGTAAAAAATTATAAGTAAAAAATATTTAAATCACATCAAAGTGTCAAACAAAGATAATAATAAGATGTGAAAAACAATAATGAAAAGAGATATCCAATGTAAAAAATTGTAAGAGTAATCAAACCAGGATATGTGAGAAAAATGCTAGCCAATGTAATACAAGTAAAGTTAACTTTAATCAAACATAATTTAAAATAAAATCAGATATGATCATAGGGTATATATAATGTAAGATAGTAAAATATTCAAATCAAACAAGGATATGCATCATAAGAATAAGAAGACCAAAATGAGTGAAATGTGAAATAAATGCCTATATTAAAGAAAGATTTAAGAAAACACAACCATATAGAGACATTAATATGATGGAGGGGATTGGATATGGAAGGTGATGGATTTTTTGAGGAAGGCCTAGTTGTATTCCCCACAGTCTTATAATGAAAATCAAAAACTAAAAATTCCAAGATACACTATGAATGAGAGTTAAAAGTCAAATATGAAGCAAATAGATAGAAAATGTGAATGTAAATAAGAGGTACATGATCAAATAAAATCAATATCCATTAAAGGGATATTGATAAATATGTAATGAAAATATAAGGATGCAAGGCATCACAAGGGTGATATGGAAATCCTTAGTAGAGATAACATTATAATTAAGTAGGAAAGGATAAAAATCATGAACATCAAAAACATATAGAACCCCACCTACCAAACCTATGCTTGGGTTAAAATGTGAATTATATACACCACCACATGTAGGTTATATGCATAAAAATCAATAGTATCATACTCTCTCATTATATGTTCTCCACTCCTTAGGACCCCTTATAGATTTGTTATTCTCTTGCAAAGATTGGTTACTTGTGTTAGAAACTAAGTAGAATTAGAATTTAAGAAGATAGATAATGGTGAATTGATTCTTATGAAAATATACTATCTCACACATCCCATAACCCATTAGTATAGGATTCATGCCAATATGACATCCACCTAGGAGTGAGATGATAATTTTATCAAGTGATTAGCCTTTGAGAATTTAATACCCAACATGAGGTTCTAGCACATATCTTGCACCAGTTGGTAGGTAGCTAACTATCTCCAAAAATTTTAGGGCATCTTCTAAGATTTGAAGAGAGATGGAAACTATAGTGAATATTTCATGGAGTCATGGGTCTAGTAGCTATGATAACTAAGTTCCATCTTGGCAGTCAACATGCAACTTCCACCCTAGTGAAGATGCTCTTGAAGGCTTGTTTAAGGACTTCCAACTATAATAGGCAAGGGGGATGAAAAATTATAGTGGATCTCTAGAAAAATGAATTATTTTCATACATTGGTTTATATATCATGTGTGATCAATGAATCTAAGAAAGGAGGTTAGATCAAGTATTAGAACATGTAACAAAACTTGAATAAAAAAACACTAACATGCATAACACATACTTACCTAGACCATAGGGGGAGAATAATGAACAAAACCAATGAAAAACACAACTAAAATGAAAATAATACCAAATTCCTTACCTCACTTGAATGTTCTAAAATATTTTTTGTGTGTTTTGTTTAGTTTGTGCACAAAGAGTCTTTGGTAATGGAACTTGGATATCTCATTCTCTCCCTGGCACCATGGCTTGTGGTTTGATGTTGGATTTGGCTTATGATTTTGGCATTGTAACACTATAGATTTAAATCTTACTATAAAACCAACATTATAAATTTACTCTATCTAAGCTCTCCAAATGAAGAGGCAAGTTCTTATATTTATAAGTTTAGAAACTAACCCCAACCCAAGGTTAGTTAAGGTGTAGTTTAAACATGAAATGGGTTTAAACTTAACCTAAGTGAGTTAATTAAACATCATAGAGTTAAAAGGTGTCAAAATATCATGATTTTCAATGAATAGGCATAGGTGAGATATTTTGATATATGTGACAACTCACAAAAGGTAATTATGAAAATGCTAGGATATTTGCATTTTGAATTTAATTATTTAGAATTACATTAATTGCTCATGGATAATTCAACTAGGCATTTAATTAGGTTTAAAATTTTAATTAATTCTGATTAAGCCTTTTAGAATTTTAAGATTTGATTTAATTTTATTGGTGCCCTCACTCTATTATATATATATATATATATATATATATATATATATATATATATATATGCCAAATTGTATGTTATGATGTCATGTGATGATTGGAGATGAATCTGTGAGATATTTTTATTGATTATGATAGGATACCCTAATTATGTATGTCTCAATGAGATTTTGAGCTTTGATGATTGATGCCCAAGCAAATTCAAAACTTTGAATGATTATTAGGCTTAATTTATAATGGTTAGTAAGAATTGATCTAAAGTTTAGTTAAAGTCATTGGTGGAAAATTTTAGGTGTCTAAAGTTTTCCCTTGTTAGGGAAGGCATTGTAAGATATAAGCATAGTAACATATTCTCAAAGATTACAAAGGTCTTGTATGCCTATGAATTCAATGGTAATGGATGAACTATAGGTTCCCATTTGAGGGATAAGTTGGCAAAGGGGTCAAAAATCAGCCCATCAAAAGGAAGAAATGATTGGACCAGAAAAATGAAAATGGGGTGGAAAATACTAATTTGCTTAGAGGTAGTTATAATCAATGGCAAAAGGAGCTACCCCATGTAGGTCAGATAAATAGGATGATGTGCCCACAAGTTATTATAATCATTAACATTGGTGGGATAAATAAAGGTAATGACTTTCCCAAATATAGTTATCATCATTGAAAAGTGGCTTAGGGTAGCAAGAGACTAATTTTACCAAAGGTGGTTATAATCATTAGTAGGATAAAAACATGCCCCAGTTGGGTGGATAAGTATAATGGTTTTCCCAAAGGTGGATATAAGAATTATCATAATGAAAACATGCCTTAGTTAGATAGAATAAAGAGAATAATTTGTGCACTGGTGGTTATAATCATCATCATTCAAATAGATGGAAACATAATGATTTGCCTAGAGGTAGTTAGAATCATTGGTAATGAAAGTGGGATGGTGTATAATGATTTTCCTGAAGGTATTTATAATCATTATACCATGATTATGGAAAACATGATGATGGTAAATTGGTATATAAGATAAATATTAACTTAGACAACTTACTAGTAAGGAGATTCTTATCCAAACTTGTCAAGGGAGAAAATTCTTTCATTGTTTAATTACACTATCTAGGATATGATTAGGATTAGATCAAGAATGTTGTTGGTGCCAAGGAGGTATATCAATGCTACATTTCCATGTATACTCAAATTTAATTTTTGTTGTAGCACGTGATGGTAGGCATCATGATAACATGGCCAAAATATGTATAAGGATTGACTCCCAATCCAATAAATAATTGAAAAAAATGCACCAATGATAGAAATCATGATGACAATGTTAACACATGAATATGGATGGATTCAAGAATAATACACAATAAATCACCCAATGAATACACATAGACTAAATCAAGGCATAATAATAAAGAAAATAAATAGGAAAATAAAGAAAAAACCATGAAGAAAAGAAATAAATAAATAAAAGAGAAATAACAAAAAAATAATGGCTAATCATAATGTTAGTACAAACAACATGGCACAAACAAGATGTTAAACATTTCCCCTAAAATATAGGAGACAATATAAGAAATAAACACAATGGTGGAACATAGTTAAAGGAAAAGGGTATTTGAGCTATCTCCATATGCTTAGGAAAGTGTGCATCGCCTATAAAGTTTCATAGATGTACTATCCAACAAAAACTTTTGGACAAATGTAATTTTCCTAGAAAATTAGATAGATAATATTGATGAGAAAGAAAAAATGATGGATGCTATATAAGAATGATCTTGAAAAATGATAAGTGGGTGGGTCAAGAGGGGAAATAAGGATGAGGAAACTAAATGACAAGTGGTTTCTTCTGACTTAGTGAGTGTTCACAAAATATTTAACATAAAGAAGTGGTCAATGTTTTTATTTTCTATAAATTGATTTTATAAATGTTTTGGAGTTTTTGGAGCATCTCAATGTGATAAAAAATGATGAGATACTAAATGGTCCAATCTCAAAAAATGGTGAGAGTGTTCAGACTTACATGTGTGCACAAAATAATGAGATTATGTATTAGGGGTTACTGATCTGACCTCAATATGAATTAAGTGTTTTCTACATATTCCTAGGATATGACTTCAAGTCACTATAGTTCTACCTTACAATGTATGAATTTTATTAGTGTAGTAGTTAATTTAAAAAAAATAGGAAAATTTGGCATAATGACACAATATGGCATAGGCATGGAAAGGTCATAATTTAGGGCATGATAAACAAGTGTTTCCCCTAGTTTACCCATATATAATTATAACTAGGAAAAAAAGACATAAGTCAATGACACTAATTTTATTAGAGGATATTATAGTTAGTATTATGATAGTGGGACACTGAATTGCCCAAAGGTTGTTATAAAAAGGCATACTTGGTATAGAATGAAACAAGAAATGAATGGTGTAACTACCAAACCACTATCATACTACTCTAAAATATGGCCTTTGTCTATAATACTTGAAATAACTACTTAAACTTGATCTAAATCTTCATGCTAAAAGTGGTTATGGAACTAATAGAATGAAACCAAGGTCAAATAGGCTGGGTAGGGAAGGTGAAATGAACTTAGTCGATTGAAAAGGTATGATAGGACATAATGGTGGAATGGAAAAGTGATAGAATGGTATAGTATAAAAAAATTTGATATTATGATACAACTAAAATGTTCCTCATTGATAATACACCAAGTTACTCAATCATAGTAACATTTGAAGTTTATAATATTCATTTTCTTATCAAATTTGTCCCCATCTAGTGTAGCGAGCATGTATGCTCTAGAACCATAGTTTGTAAAAATGATGAAATCACCTACCTAGTTGGGTTTGAACTTGCCTTTGTGTTCATTCTCAGTCATGGTTTTCTTTAAGAACAAGATCATGAAGATAAAATTATCTATGTTTCATGCATTGATTGAAGTGGCCACAAAGTCAGTTCTATTATGCTTACAGCTTGTTTACCATGGCCAATCATTTCTCATCAAGTAAATCTAACTCTTACAGGTGAGCTACTCGATAGTCTTCATCATCTAGGATATGATTCAAAGAGATGAATAAAGAAGGAAAATTGACCTCAATGGGAAGAATGGTCTCAGTGCCATAAATAAGTAAATATGGAGTGGCTCATATTAGAGTGAGGATATTGGTGTTGTATGCCTAGAGGGCATAGAATATTTGGAGGTGCTAATCATGGCTAACATAATTGACAATATTTTTAAGGATGTTGATAATGGCCTTTTTAAATGCTTCTACTTGACCATTACCTTTTGGGTAATATGCTATGTAAAAATGTTGTTTAATCTTATACTTGAATTAAAGTGATTTAACATCCTTTTTCTTGAAATATTTTTCATTATCGGATATAATTTTAGAGTGGATAATATAGTGACAAATGAGATGGTTAAATATGAATTTGGAAATTTTATTTCTAATTACGTAAATGAGGGGTATAGCTTTAACCCACTTAGTGAAATATTATATGGTAGTAAGGATGTATTTATGGCCATAGGATGAGGTGGGGTTTATCTTCCTAATGAGATCTAGTCCCCATATAGAAAATTTCCATGGTTTCAAAGTCTTGGTTGTGGTTTGAATCAAATTGGACACATCTTCTTACATATGTAGTTGCATCTATGTCCATCATTGGCTAATAGTACCTAATACGCGAGAGATTTTTGGATAGGACTACCCTACTAGTATGAACTCAACATACTCCTTTGTGAACTTCCCATAATGATAATCTATATTTTTTCTAAGTTAAACAATGAATCAAAGTTTCAACAAAACTATGGTGAGATAGGTTTAGTCCAAGTAAGGTATAATGTATGACACTAAGGATAAAATATTTGGATTGTTTGTGGGATATTTTTGGTGGCATAATATCATCATGAAGATAGGAAAATATATATAAATACTAAGTAGAGATGGGACTAACAATATCATATATCATTACAATAGTTGAAGGTTCATGAACTACTGCTAGTAAATTCTCAATGAGAAATTGGTATTCTTTCATAGTATTTGTATGTTGTATCAGAGATCTAATGGTGGCTATGGCATTTTATATTCTATTACTGGCCTTTGGTATATGTTCAAACTAGATATCCATAATCTCCTATTTGAGAGTGCCGACCATGGCTTTATATGGCACCAACTTATCATCCTTGCTTTACAAATGGTTTGTAACCGAATTGATGATTAACTAAGAATCACCATAAACCTTTAGATGATGTACATTACATTATATTACCTACTAAAAACCTATAATAAGTGATTCATAGTTAGTCATGTTTTTGGTACAAGTAAAGTTGATCTTAAATGACATAGGAATTAGATCCCCCCAAAAAGTAATGAACAAAAGGCCTACCCTCAATCCATGTGTTATGATTGCTAAATAAAAATATATCTTCCAATATTGATCCTTAATAGGTGTTTCAATGATGTTCATAATGGATTCATTTTGGAATTATAATTATAGTGGCTCTTTATCTATAAGGGATTCTTCATCAAGCTAATATATAGTAACATGCCCCTTGATGGGTTTCTAGTTAGCATATTATATCTCAAACTCACTAAGAAACATGATCCATTTGGACACATAGCCTTTTAAATATATTTTAAATATTAGATACTTGATTGGATCTAATTTGGAAATGGCCATGGTCTTACTATTCAACATGTAATGTCATAGTTTATGAGTTGTAAAGACCATAGCTAGATAAGTTTTTTCAATGGGTTTAAAATTATGCTCATTTCAGACCAGTTTATGACTTAGATAGTAAATGACATGTTATTTTAAATTATCATCATGTTGAGTTATAAGTGACCCTAGGGATTTATCGGTAGCTTAAAAATATACTAAGAACGAATTATTTAGCATTGGAGGCAATAAAATAGGCATATTTGATGGATAGTCCTTAAGTTGCTAAAAATCATTCTAGAATTTATCATCCTAATGAAATTATACCCATTTATTTATAGTGTGTGAATGGGTGGCACTTATTAGCCACTTGATAAATGAAGCATCTGATGGACTGAATCTTACCCTATAAACTATGGAGCTACTTCATATTGGTTAGTGGTAACATGTTTATTATGAATCATTTTTGGGTGGATCGACTTCAATGCCTCAACAAAATAAAATAAAGAACGGAAATTTACCAGAAGTAATTCCAAAAACACACACTTTAGGGTTGATCCTAAATTTTTACTCACATAGCCTCTCAAATATCTTCTTTGGTGCTACTAGATGATCGACCTTGGTCCTTGATTTACCTAGTATGTCATTGATGTAATCTTCAACAACATCATGCATCATATCATGAAATATGATGATCATGGATCTAGGGTAGGTGGACCCTACATTATTGAGACCAAATTATATAACCTAATAATATAATGTTCCCCATAAAGTGGTAAACACTATTTGTGCTAGTATTCTAGTGTGATTTAGATTTGATTATATCTTGATAATCCATCTATTGTGAAAGCATTTTATAAACTGCTATGGATTTGATAATCATATTAATGTTTGGAAAAGGAAAGTAATCCTTGGGTTGAGACTTATTTATGTCCACAAAATTATAGCATATTTTGATTACTTCTAGCCTTTTACTGACTAGCACAACATCAAATATTTATTTTGAGTAGTCGATCATTCAAATACATCTTTATTTTAAGAGATTTTCAAATACTTCCTTCAATAATATAAATATTCAAAGATACATCTTGCATGATTATTTATATGGTTTTAGCATCAAGATGTACCACAAGGTGGTGTACAACCAAGGTGGGGTCCAAACTAGGCATTTCAAAATAGGCATAGGAAAATATACCAATAAATTCCCTCAAAAGGCTTATATAGACTTCATGTGCCCTCTAGTGAGGCATGTGCCTAATTTGATCAAGTTAATGTCATCTAGAGTCTTGATGTTAACCTATGTAGTATCTTCCACTAGAAGGGTTGAACTATCTTCTAGAATGGTCAAAAAATATTTGAATTGGTTTGTAATGGTAGAGTCCTTTATTAGGAGTAGCTCCTTAAGTTATCCTAAGCATGATGAATCAGAATCTTATAATTGTAGGGATTTCCATGTAACAAATATATTTGGAAATTACTACATGATTTGATCAAAATATTGTTGTTATTCAAGGCTAAACTTAGACCCATAGGTAATTTCATCATTGGTGGTATCCAAAGCTATGTTTGAGGAAGGTTGAATACCCCCATCTAATGGTGCCTAAAATTATTTTTCACCACTAGATTACCCTTTCTCTATACTATTTCCCTTGTCCAAAATCACCTCTAAGATTTTTTCACTTTGTTACTTCAATTATTTATTTATTTACTTTTGGATAAGGGTGTTCACCCATTCTCCAAAATAGGCTTCAAGATCCAACTTGATTGAGAACCCTTATTTGTTGTCTCCGAACAGAACATCATCCCTAAGGCTAAGGAAATTACATAAGGCATCATCATTCTGAAGCTCCTCAACTAGCATGTTTGATTCTTGTTGGTCTTATTCTATCATTTGGGGGTAATATAATGGAAGTGGATTATGGTGAATAATTGGTTGAAGGGTAAAAATGGCATTAGTGTCAAACATATTTGTATGGGATAGATCATTTAAAGGGATATGATCATACTCTACTTCATTTTCATCATCATCATCATCATCATCATCATCATCATCATCATCATCATCACTAGTCATTGGTAATGGAACTTGAATAATATATTTAGGGTCACCCCTAAATGGTTTAAACAATTAGCTCAAGTAGAACTTGTTGATTTAGTCTAAGGCCTCATCCTTCATAGGCATGCCTTTCCATGATTCTATTTGAAATGGGATACTTGGAATTGATATAACAATTAACCAATTTGTCATTAGATAAACATGATTCATTACCTTCAAGTGGGTCATTCTCTTGGCTAGAGGTTGGTATGAAAGTAATAGGTGTTGGAATATGAAAGTGGCTTTTTACCTTCCTTTACCATTCCATGAGTGGTTTGGATTTTGGTCCTCCAAAGGAATTGGGGTTCTATGGAAGCTTATAAATGTGGAAGGTATCATGTGTCAAATATTATTATAGACCATTAATAAAGATGGTATAATTATTAGACATTTCAAGAGGTAGCATGTGGGAAAGTGAATCAAGGGTATTAGGGTCAATACAATTGGCCTCTAGTGAATCAAAAAGTATCTCTTTCCCTTTATCCTTCTTGTTAACTAAATTAAAGTCAAAATGGTAGTTATAGCTTTGGTACTCAGCATCTAAATGTTTGCAATGCTCATATGGCTACAAATATCCATGGATGTTGACTTCCATACCTAAATGGGGATAATTGATAAACTAGTGCAATGTCAAAAAGATTTCATGAATCTCATGTATCCAAGGTTGACCCAAAATCATATTATATGACAATTCAAGGTCTAACACATGGAATAAATTATCATGGATCAAGGGCCCATTGATAACTATCAAATTGATGGTGCCTTATAATTCCCATTCTTCATTATCATAGGATTTGATCATGATCATTTTTAGATTCAAGATAGTTATTATGTATCCAAATATCTTGATGTGCTTTAGAGACATTATGTTGAGACCCAATCCATTATCTATGAGGACATGTTTCACCTTTTTCACATTATGACATCTTCTATATACATTATATTATTATAAAAAGGTCCTAAGGATGACATATCACCTTGATCAAAGTTTAATTTTGGCCTAAAGTTATGTGTCCAACCAAAGTTTGGAATTTATTAGGAGATATGTCATTGAGAACTTAGGATTGGCTAATGAACTCTATTAAGATGTTCTTGTGGATTGTAGATGTATGCAACAAATCTAAAATGGAAATTTGTGTAAGAATCTTCTATAGTTATGTCACAATATCAAACATCTTTTCTTGGATAGTAGGAAATGGATTGTTCCTAACCAAAATAGCTAGTTAGATGGGTGAAGTGGTAGATGGTTGTGGGCCTAGTATGTTAATATTCAGTCGCTATGTTTTGATGGCATAATCATGCTCAGATATAGGACCATTATGGATAATAAATGATGGAGGAGGGGGAATAGATAGGATAAGTCTCAATTATCATTGCACTTGTGTGTGGTCAAAAATGAGTAATTAGTATAATGTCAAAAAATGGGAATCCCTAATTTTTGGCTCACCTATATGTGGTCCTAGGTCAAGGAAGGATTAATAGCATGGGTTGGTTGATTGGGAATAATTAGTAATGATATTTTATTATTGGTAATTGGTCTCAAATTTATTGAAATGGTGTTAACCTAACCTCATGTAATATGGCCTACAATAGTGGTATAGTCATGTGAAATTACATGGTAGGTATGTTTGTTGTTGTCATCATTCTGGCCTTGGTTCCATCTATTTGTTTGATATTGTTGATTACACTACTTATTTGGTTGGTTTTATTGGTTCTACCTTGGCTATTAATACTATGGTTGTTGTTTCCCTTGCTATTTTTATTGCTATTATTGGTTATTGTCTTGTGAAAAGGTGTTTTGATATATACCAAGGTTCTAATTAAAGGTGGAAGCCTTGTGATCCAATTTTATCTCCTTATTTTTTAACATATTTTCAATAAATTTTTTAATTTACACACAATATCACAAATTATGGATATTAACTTGATGGTACTTGTAGAATTCATTTTGCATCTACTAGTTAGAATATTCAATGCCCTTAGGATAGTGTTTCAAAATAGGCCAATTAATTAGATTAACTATGGAAAGATTGTAAAAAATATATTCAATTGGTTTTTCAAGGTCACTAAAGACATGATGAGTAGGACAAATCTCCTTGGAAGAGGGTTTTTCAAAGGCATAGGTTGTTTCATCTTTTATTCTCATTTAGGCTATTATGCTTGCTATATTTACTGAATGGGTTGTTTGTGAGGAGTAATTTAAACATGTAGTGCTTGCTTAGTAGATGGTGTCTAGATTATTTGTACATGTTGTGACTTAGTTACTCCATTCCCTACAACATTATTTTTATGATTTAACTGCTTGGGTTTATCATAATTATTGGCCTAGATAGGTTATGATGCTTACACTTGGACTTGGTTCTAATTGTCACCATTGTTCTAGTTTTGATTTTGGCTCAGATTTGATGAGGTAAGTTTAATAATTCATTTGTTAATAATTTATCTTCAATCAATAAACCTTTTTCAATGATTTCCTTAAAAGTGTGCATGCACTACAATTCTAGATGGTAAGATATCTTACTATGTAAATTTTTGTTAAATACAATGGTTAGTTGCTTGTCTAATAGACTATGGATAAAATGGATTTCAAGGGATATCCATAACTGTAGATAAATTACAAATATTTCACTAGTCACTAGCCTTTTCTAGGCTTGCATAAAATCTACCAATAAAATATCATGTTCGATATTATAGGAGAAGTATTGCATAAACTTGTTAGAAAGATAATCAAAATTAGATACTGAATTCTTGGGTAATTTAAAAAACCATTCTAATTACTGTCCTATGAGGCTTATTGGAAACAATATTAAAAGGTATATGTCACTATAAGCCACTAGTTGGAGTGCAAGAAAGAATTCCATCAAATGGGCCTTGGGGTTGCCTTTCCCCTTGTATTTCTTGAATTTTAGTGGTTCATACCCTATAGGAAATAATATCTATAAGTAATCAACGTTGAAAGGGTAAGAACACACATTTTCCAACTTAAACTTTTTGGCCTTTTCCTAAATTGGATGATGTGAATTTTATCCTTCATTTTTTACAGTTCTTGGGCTAGAAAACTAGTGGGGCTTGAGGTAGAGGTTGGGTGGTCAAAATTAGATTACTTTGACTGGGTTATAGTGGAATAATTTATTGGGGAGTGTTTTTTTTTGTTAGAGAATGGACCAAGAATATTCATACATGGATTAGGGTGTGATTGTTTAAACTACATACACTAATATGAAATATTCTAGTTGTGATTGGGTATATGGGCTTGCATTTGCAGAAATTAAGGTTGAGATCGACGGATATAGTTTTAATATGCCTATTGAGATTGAATATGGATATGTTTTAGACTATTTGAACCTTACTAATTGAGGATAACTTGTGAACTAAGGCCATATCATTAAACTTATGGTACATTTAGAATCAAATGCAATTGTTGCCTAATTGGTACTTGTGGAACACTAGAACCTCTTGGTTGTGTGAATCCTTATTAGGCAATATACATTATTTATTAAACATTGTTTTGATATGGATTGGTATGTTGGTCTATGATTGAAGAGGTATGTTCATCACTACCTGGCAAGGTGAAACATTGGTTGCCTCTATTAAGGTGGAAAGATGTTTTGCCTCTACTACATGGGTACATTGGATTATACCTATTATTATAGAATGTTACTCATCACTTTTTGTGGTATAGTATCATTCATCACATTTTGTTGAGGTATGGATATTATCATTGCTTGATTACCTAATCCATGATATTGGGTGCTTGAAGAAGTAGGTAGTTGAGGATTAGAGGTATTTTATTGAGGTTGGGAGGTAAAAGTTCCTACCCTCTAGTTTTGTGAACCAATCATGGTGTTGACTAAAGGAACATTCTACTATTGACTAGTTTTTTGTCCATTCACACAACTTTGGTCTAAATTGGCCATTGCTTGAGTGTTGTCCACTAGGTTCGGCTCATTATTCTACATAGAAGTAAAAGACACTTCTTTGATAGTTGGGGTATAGAACATGTTTTCTAATGAAGTGATTTATTTAAATGGGTATATACCCTAGTTTTTTTGGCTTATAGACTCTATTAAAACTCCCATAGAAGGAGCTATTTCTATAATAGGAGTACTTGACAGGGTCATGTTATTGAAGTTACATGCTAGTTTTAGGTATGTTTGGCATGTTGTCTATATCTAAATGAAATGATCCTATAAGATGACCTTTCCTATAATAAGCCTATGAGGGTCCAAATATAGTATCAAATAAATGGCATTAGGGTTTTTAGAAGACACCTGCTCATTTTTCTAATTATAAGGCATGTTATAAGGTCCTCTTACTAGACTTGGAAAGTTTTCATGGGGAAAGTTCATCATAAACATAGCCCCTACCTATGTGGATTTAATTCAAACTTCATCCTTATTCATAATCAAGTGAAAATAAAAAAGATATGGGTCATAATTTGATGAAATTGTAACATAATACGATTTTTACTAAACTTTTTCTACAATTGAAGGTATGTTAGTGAGATATTGGGTTGTCTATTCTTGGTCTTGTTTTGTGTATGGAGGTGTGTTGACCAAAAAATGGGCTAATGGGTCTTAGATTTGTTCACCTAATAGAGTGTTGTAATGTGGATAAAGATCTATCTCACAAATTACACTATCTCTATAAGGTTCTTAAATAAAGCCTTATTACATGATAACATTTCCATATCCTAGGTTGTACATGACACCACTACATGTATAGAGAAACATGGTAAAATTAATGGTGAATAATTTGCAATAAAGGTATGAGAGTTTTACAAACTCTAAAAAAGAATGCTTAAAAAACAAAAGTTTTAAACTAGGTATAACTTGGTCAAATGTGTTGGGTGTATATTTTGTTAACCAGCTAATTGGTGAGCAAAATAGGTCTCTTCAACCACAGCATAGGGAGATTGGTCATCCAAATTTATAGGTTTACCATATCTAGAGGGGAAAAATCTCTCCTCTCATCAAGGGGAGGTTCCCTATAGGTATAAAGGCACTATATACTATATATAAGTTGAAAATAACACTCAGGGTAGGATACACCATCCATCTCTCTTATTTTAGATATTATGTTCACAAACTAAGGAGAAATCCAAGTGAAAACACTGAAGGCACTTCTCTTCTTTCAGAAGTGATCTTTATAGGCAATAGCAAGAGTTCTTTCAGGTAGGTTAAGTAACTGGTAATAGAGTATAGAGTAATAAGTAATCTAAGATGTAGCACAAAGTATCCACCTTGACTTCCCAAGAGTGAAATACAAATAAAAATGGGGGAACAAAGTCATCCCAAGGTATTTTACATATAAAGAAACTAAAAACACACACTAAAAACAATTATGTCAGCACAAAGTCTAAAAGTAACTGGTTTTAGGACACCTTCCTTGTCACTTCCACTAGCTCTGCTTATTAAATTGCATAAACATGAATACATTTAGGAAATAGACATAAGAACAATCTTCTAGAATGATACAATCTATAATATCACAATGTCTTGAAGTAACTTGCTTTTTGATTCAAACAAAGAAATATGATGAACAATCTAACCTCAAAGTCTCAATTTTGCCTCTCAATTTGGATAGAATTTTGCTTTTGGTAATGGGGAGATCTCCCTTCAAATGAAACAAGAGATTACATTATATAGAGGCCAAGGAAGGCTTGATACTTTGTACCATGGAGTGACCCATGCTGTGCATTAATGCCTTAGATGCATTTTTAGTTCTGTGAGGGAGGGCCATGCTAGAATAGGGTAGTTGGCTTAATTATGGCATGTTGATTCATCTCCAATGTCTTCTCTTGAGCTTGAGTCACTCATTCTATCACTTGCTATCTGTGTAGCTATCGACTTTGCCTTTACTCCAAAGGGGACAAACAAGCTGTGCTTTCAGTGCTTGTAGGCCCAAATACGTACCTGGTGGACTGTTTCACCAACTAGAAATAACTCTTAGTGATATTTTCCTCTTTGTCTCTTCTTCCTTTTGGCCCTGCCCTTAAGGTATTTGAATGCATTCAACTCTATGATTTAAGCCTACAAAGTTCAATAGACACTTTATTGCCACAAATTTGACATTTGCAGGTCTATCATCATTTGAAAGCTAATAGCTAGTTGGTCATTTTAAATTTAACATTTGTGGGCCTATCATCCTCCTCAACAATTCCTTCATGTCTTTCTTGCTTGTTGTGGCCACTTTCCACTATGACATAGGCAAGGACACGTGGAAACATCCACAACTTTGAAATAAGCTTATCAAAATAAGATTTGAAACTTGCTAGAAATCTGAAGTGTGGATGCAAACACTTGTCATGCTCTGTTGAGTTAGAACAAGACATGTGGTGAGTTCTACTACTTTGAAAGATAATAAAGACTGTGTCTCAGCATACGACACTTGGTAGCTTCTGCTACACTTTGAGGCTTGATCTTTCTTGAAGGGAACTTGCCCTTCAGGGTCTTGAAATATGGCTCATTTGGTGAGTGTCGATTGTCCTCCATGAGGGAACCTACCCTTCAAGATATTCTAGGTGGCCTTCGCGCTTTAATTTTTTTGGTTAGGATTGATCCTTTATTTCTTTTAGACAAAATGTCTATAGGAATTCCTTCAGACAATTTGTCTAAAGGAAATCTTTCCTTAGATCTATGCCTTTATATTGGGAGTGTTCCATTTTTGACACGTGGCACATTTCACTGCCCTTAACAAGTGATACATTGCATCTTCCACTAGATTAGGTGAGGAAACTTGGCAACATCTACCTAACTTATAGTGGCTTTTAAAAACCTTTAAGAGTCCTACGAGAGATGACACGTGGTAGCTTCCACTAATCTCTAGAAACACTTATAGAAACATTTGAGACTCATTTGGATTCATGCAGATGATGACACTTGGTGTGTTTTATTTGTTCTTATGACTTACCTGGGGTCCACCACAGTCCTTACTCAAAAATTGTGGATGTCAACACTTGGCAGCCTCCACCAATTCTTACCAGAGACACATGGCAACTTTCACTCAGTTTTAGCAATCACAGAGAGGATGACACTTGGAGTTCTCTACTTATTCTTTTAACAACTTGCCTAAGGCACACCACAGTCTTTACTTGATAATGAAACCAAAGGAAGATGTAATGACCATTGACACTTGGTAGCATCCATTGAGCTTTTTAGATGACATGTAGCACATTTTGTTGCTTTGAGAAAAATATATTGAAACCTTTCATAGCTTCCACTTGTCACTTTCTATGGAACTCCACAAGGGACACATGGCATGTTCTACTACTTTGAGAAACAAATCATAATGTGTCTTGGTAGACGACACTTGGTAGCTTCCACTCATCTTTTTATTTTGTGCGTACCTTTGAACCATTTGATTGATCCAACCCATTGAACCAACCCTAGAAATGTACAAGTGCTGGAAACTTGCTCTTTCAAAGGAATTTACCTGTTGAAGCCCTCAGACCCTTTGAATTTGTTAATTTCAAGTATGTTGAGTCTGTAAATTTCTTCTTGTGAAGCCCATAGAAACTGAGAAACTTGAAAAATGAGGAATTTTAATGCTCAAGACAAATTTTGAAGAGGGAAGAGACAATTTTAGTCTGTGCAAGGCTAAAATAGACCATAGGTTGTCCTAAAAATGAGTGACATTTTTTGTGGACAACAACTAGCTCTAGTTGGGGAACTTCCTTCAGTTGGAAACTTGAAACACTATTGAGGGGAGTAGAAACTAGAATCTCCAGTGCCTTGAAGTATGCAATTGGGCTATGGAGTCATGCTACCCAAAAAGAAAGGTTACAAAAAATGAAAATGAACAACAAAAAGTAGAAATAAAAACTATACAAATATACATATGTACAAGCGAACTCATCTAATACTTCAAGAGTTGAAGTGCTTCAGATGCTGCCCATTATGAGGTATAGAAAAGAGAGTGCCATCTTGATATTTAAATAGGAAACTATTTTCACCATTGAGATGATGAATAGTAAAAGGGCCCTACCATAGGGAATCAAACTTTCCATGCATTCCCTTTGGTTCTCTTCTCTTATCCCATAAGAAGACTTGATCTCCAATCTAGAAATCTCAGTTCTTTGCTTTCTAGTCAAATAGCTTCTTCACCAAATCTTGATGGAAAATAATTTGGTCCGCCACTACAGTTCTCTACTCATCCAACTCATTCAGGCACATGATCCTCTTATCAAGGGAGCTTTCATATGTTTGATCTTCAATTACCTTAGCTCCAATAAAATCAATTCCCCATTGCCAAAATCACTCCTCTATGACCACTGGCTTAAGAGGCAGTGTAGCTAACTTGGGTCTTCTAACAAACTACTAGCATAGTTTACATTCCCTAACCCACTTGTATGCATCCTGAAAGAGAGTTGGCCAGTAGTACTTGGCTCAAAAAAATTTATGGGCAGTCATAGGCATACAAATATGTCCTCCGTAGTTGGCCATAAAATTGTGGAAGGACTTCAGAAGTTGGCTTTGTTTCTCCTTGTCCATGCAACAAAGGAACACTCCATCAAGCCTCCTCTTATATAGGCCATTGTTCCAAAAGACAAAATTGGCAGCTTTCAATTTGATAGTCCTCCTTTCTTTATAAAATAGGTGAGTAGGACACTCACCATAAGTAATGAAATAAGCAATACCTGAATACCACTCATTCATGGTGGAGATAAAAAGGACTATTGGTGTGTCTTTCACCTCTGATTCTTCATGCTTTATTCCTTCTAACTTGTTATCAGCAATTAATTGGCATAGCCACTTTCCACACACCAACTTTTTTGGCTTGATGACTGGATCAAAATCCTGAATATTTTTAACCCAATTGCTTTATTTCATCCCAAACTCCTACTGAGTTAGTATGGATTTGACCATGGTGTCAAGAACCAAGGCAGTAGCGTGTGAATTCAAGATGTAGAAGTGGAAATTCTTTACTACCTTCACCACTACATAAGAATGCTTCTCCATTCTAGAGTACTTTAGCTCATGAGCTTTGAGAGGATAGCTCATGAAGCAAATGGGGGATTCCATACCTTATTTATTATGTTAAACCAAAATTTCTAAAAGCATGTGTTCTGAAGCATAACTATATATGGTGAACTCTTTGTTATAGTCTGGACAAACTAGAATTAGAGCATGGGAAATGGCCATCTTGATATCCTCAAATGCTGACTTGCCTTCTTTAGTCCAGCTAAAGGTGGCCTTTCCCTTCATCATGTTTATAATGTGCCTAGTCTTCTTAGCAAACTCAGGGATGAACCTCCATAAGAAATTCACCTTTCCAAAGAAAGATTAAACAACAGTCTTACTTGTGGGCAAGGCAAGCTCTTGGATAGACTTGAATCTTGAATCAATCTTTATTCCTCCTGTAGACACAATGTGTCTAAGAGGTTTCCCCTTTGTTACTCAAAAAATTGACTTCTTGGGGTTTAAGGAAATGCCATTTTGGTAATAGTGTTCCAACACTCATTATAAATGGCACACATGATCTAGGTGATGCTTAGAAAAGATAGTCAAGTCATCAAGATAAACTATGATGAACTTACCCATCTCATCTTTGAAGGAAAGGTCTATTTCTCTTTGGAAGGTGGTGCCAACATTTATCAAGCCAAAAGGTATCCTTCTATATGTAAACATGCCCCAAGGTGTGGTGAACGCAGTCTTATGCTAGTCTGCTTCACCAACTTCAACTTGATTATATCCTAAGAAGCCATCTAGCATTGATAAAATCTCTAAACCTATCACTTTTTGAAGCACTTGATCCATGATTGGTAAAGGATAGTTATCCTTCAAGGATGACTGATTCAAATTTCTAAAATCCACACAGAGGTGAATTTCACCATTATTCTTCCTTATAAGAACTATATTTGCAATCCATGTGGAATGATGGATTGGGAAAATGATCCTAGAATTTACCATTTTTTGTATCTCAGATAGAATAGTACCTGATATTTTTGGATTATACTGCCTACACTTTTACTTATAAGGTGTTGAATCAACTTTGAGAGGAATGTCATGTCAAATTTCATCAGGCCTAAGTGACTTTAGGTCATCATAGGAGTATGTTAAGATGTCCATGTAATGGTTGATAAAAGTAGTGAACTTGAACCTCTCCTTAGGAGTACAACATTGATGAATGTTAACCATCTTGGGATTTCCCTTGGTTCCCAGATTTTCTTGATCAAACTCATGAGAGGAGCTTGAGTCTATTTTCTATTGTTTGATGAATCTATCATGCTTATCAAATATATTCTCAAGGGAAACCAATCCTTTGGGAATCTTATTCTTTTTAAGTTGTAGGACTTCCTCACCTACATCTGTTTATTGATTTAGGAGCGGGTTCACACTTTTGAGGTTCATTGCCTTCAAAATGTAGCCGTTCAAAGCTATCTTTTTACTCTGGGAAGGCAATGATTTGGTTGTCATTATTGAACACTTTCCAATGACTAGAATTATCAGGTACACTTGGTCTAAAGATGATCTCAATAGTGTACTTGTTTCCTTTAAAGTCTGGGTGGGGGACTAAGAAAGTAGCTAAAATAGCCAGTGCATCATCCTGGTTATTGAATTCTCTAGGAATGGTAGAGATATTAAAAGCATCAAAGCTTTAAATTTGGTTCCAGACTAGGTTGTGGTAGTGGTGCAATCTTTCATTCTTGGTTTGGTATAGGTTTCTCACCTAATAAACCACTAGTTTAGCATCTCTTTTGGCATGAAGGAGCTTGATGCCTTTGTCTCGAGCAGCCCTCAATCCAAGCAATAGAGATTCATATTTAGATGTGTTATTAGTGTTGCTAAACTACAACTTGTAGGATGAAGGAAAAATATCTCCTTAAGGAGATATCAACACAACCATAGCTCCTAAATTGGTGGAAGAGTAGCTACCATCAAATTCAAGAATCCATTCCTCATTTGATACTAATTTTTCTTTGGATTCTTCTTCATTCAGAGGTGGAGATCCTTCCACATTGGTATTGCACTCCACCAATTCTCCTATTGTTCTAGCTAAATGCATTTCTAGACTGTCACCTGTAAGAGCTTCATTAGATGCCTCATGAACTTTAGCCATGGATAGAAAGTAGTTACCCATGCCTAAAGACTCAAACAGAATTTGAGCTACAGGTGCTAAAGTTCAAGTGACCACATATTTTTCTTCCTTCTCAAGGAATAACCTCTTCATAACACCTTTGACTAGAATCATCACCTTGGGTAAGTCCATGCTCAATTCACCACCAATATCCTTGTATAAATTCTACTCAAGAAAGATACCATATGATGTTGGGACATCAGCTACCAAGATAGTCATCTTGATTCTTTTGTCTGGGAATGCTGCAAATGTAAATTGGGCATCCTTAATTTGTCCCAATAGAGGTACTTGTTTGTTCTCCATGGAGAAACATCTACCAAATGTCTTAGTTAGTGTGAGGTCAAGGGATTCAACCACTTTAGTAGGCATGACATTATCTAAAGCTCCAAAATCAATGATGCAATTACTCAACTAATGTCTATTTATCAGTAATGAGACATAAAAGGGTTCGATCCTACTAGGAGTAGTAGGAAGGGTAATGATAAGATTGTTCCTAGTGGGTGCATTCCTGTGGGAATCATGTGTCACTTTGGGAATTGCTTGTCCTATAGGGATGGCCTAGTTTTTAACACATTAAACCAATTTATCTAATTGCTTAGGATGGGACTACAAAAATTCAAATTTAGACATTTGAATTTTGGTTTTCTTTATATGGTTAATTATGTCAAATGCCTAGAATGAGCCAAGATCAGAGGATGGGAATTCATCCTTTTGATTTTTGGAAGGGGGAGGACTGGACTTTTAATTTGAAGTTAAAGGTGTAGAAATGTTTGGGGTACTTACCTTTCTAGTAGTCACCAGGTCCTTTGGCTAGAAGGGCATAGTGGTCCCTCATTTAGTAATTGAAACTACTAGTTGAGGTTGCCCCTCTATCTTCTCTTTATCAACTTGTTGAGCTGATTGATTCTTAGTCCAGGTGAATATAACATATGATCCCTCAACTGCATTTCCTTCACTTCTAGGTTCATCTTGATAATTTAGGAAACTGATATTAGAGTCATCAGCTAATTCTTCTTCTTCATTAGTGAAGATATTAGCATCATCTTTAGGAATCAACTCAGGCTAGAATGAGAAATCTGATTCAACTTCAAGATATCCAACCGTTGAGTTAGTTAGAGTTCTTCAATGGCAAGGTTATTCCTCTAAGGGGGAGGAAGATGATTGGTTTACCCTTGGTTCTTAGTGGCATGGCCTTGGTAGGACTAATTATGGAATGTCCTCCTTGGTATATATCTATATGAAGGAGCAAATGACATCTATTGTGCCATTTTTTTCTAAGGACCAACAATTCATTTTCTAGCTTTTGCACCATTGGATCAGTGGTGGCTGAAGGGGAGTATTCAGAGGGAGAATATTATTTACCTCTATTTGGATCTCTCCTTGTCTTTCCTACCAAGATAAGGTAATATTCAACTTTGGTACCCAAATATTGAGCAGCCTCAAGGTCTATGTGGCCAGCACATCTTAGCAAAAAACTCACTTCAGGCAGTTGTGAGTTGATGAAGAAGCGTTTGAGGTTTTTAGGTGTCAGTTGAGCAATAGCAAGAATTTAGTTCCTCAGCTTATCAAAATTTATTATGAAATCCCTCATAGGTTCATGAGGTTCCTTCATCTGTGTGAGTTGGGCTAGCAATGCATGTGCATCTTCCATAGACTTGAACCTAGCTTCAAATTTGGCTTTGAGTGTGTCTTAATCAGTTACTGATCTAGCTTGCAAATGGTAAAACTAATTTGTAATAGCACCTTATAGCATTTCCAAGAAAATCCTAACTTCCACGTCCTCAAATTCCACTCCTATTACGCCAAAAGCTATGCTAAAGTTTGTAATGTGTTCATCAAGATGAACTTTCCCATCACCAAAGAATTTAGGGAATTTCTTCTTTGAATTGCATAAAAGCTCATGTAGAGGTGGAGTTAAATTTAGTGGACCAAAAGAGTTACCCTAGGGGCCTAAAACTACCATGATTAGATTATTGAAAGCAGGGATAACAAATTTGGGTGGAGTATGGGTAGGCAAAGTTCTACTAATAGTAGAAAAAGTAGCTCTGCCTTGTGTTGGTGTCTTGGTATGGGTAGGAGGAACACTCCTGGATCATTGAACTTGAAGTTAGGGAGAAAGTAAGTCAAAATTTCCTTGCTAAACCAATTCAAAGATAGGGTCAACAACACCTTGAACTCTCTGGCTTTTAGTATAGCATGGAGTTGCCAGATTGTGAAATAAAAATGGAAAAGGACTAGTCTTACTTTAACTTGAAGCTTGAGGCTTCAAACTACTTGTCCTTCCCCAGTGGAGTTCACAAAAATTTTTGGGTGAATATTTTGTCAACCAACTAATTGGTGACAAAAATAGGTCTCTTAAACCAAATCATAGGGAGATTGGTCATCCAAAGTTGTGAGTTTACCACATCCATAAGGGACAAATCTCTCCACTCATCAAGGGGAGGTTCCCTATAGGTATAAAGGTGTTATATACTATATATATAAGCTAAAAATAACACACAAGGGTAGGATACACCATCCATCTCTCTTATTTCAGATATTATGTTCACAAACTAAGGAGAAATCTAGGTGAAGACACTGAAGGCACTTCTCTTCTTTCAGAAGTGGTCTTTACAGGCAACAATAGGAGTTTTTTTACGTAGGTTAAGTAACTAGTAACAAAGTACAAAGTAACCCAAAATCTAAGATGTAACACAAAATCTCCACCTTGACTGCCCAAGAGTGAAATACAAAGAATAATGGGGGCACAAAGTCATCTCAAGGTCTTTTACATAGAAATAAACTAGAAACACACACTGAAAACAATTATGTCAGCACAAAGTCTGAAAGTAACTAGTTTTTGGACACCTTCCTTGTCATTTCCACTAGATCTACTTATTAAATTACATAAACAAGAATACATTTAGGAAATAGAAATAAGAACAATATCCTAGAATGATACAAGCTATAATAGCACAAAGTCTAAAAGTAACTTGCTTTTTGATTCAAACAAAGAAATATGATGAACAATCTGAGCTCAAAGTCTCAGTAATGCCTCTCAATTTGGGTAGCATTCTGATTTTGGTAATGGGGAGATCTCCCTTTAAATGATATAAGAGATTACATTATATAGATGGCAAGGAAGGCTTGGACTTTGTCCCATGGAGTGACCCATGTTGTGCATTAATACCTTGGATGCATTTTTGGTTCTGTCAGAGAGGGCCATGCTGGAGCAGGGTAGCTACATTAACCATGGCATGTTGATTCATCTCTAATGTCTTCTCCTAAGCCTGAATCACTCATTCTATCACTTGATATCCATGCAACTGTCCACTTTGCCTTTACTCCAAAGGGGACAAACAGGCTATGCTTTCAATGCTTGCAGGCCCAAATACCTACTTGGTGGACTATTCCACCTACTAAAAATAACTCTTATTGATATTTCCCTCTTTGTCTCTTCTTCCTTTTATCCCTATCCTTAAGGTCTTTGAATTCATTTGGGTCCATGTTTTAAGTCTACAAAGATCAACAGACACTTTATTGCCACAAATTTGACGTCTATGGGTCCGTCATCATTTGAAAGCTAACAGCTAGTTGGTCATTTGAAATTTGACATTTACAAGCCTATCATCATCATTAGAAATTCCTTCATGTCTTTCTCACTTGATATGGCCACTTTTTACTATGACATAGGTGAGGACATGTGGCAGCATCCGCATCTTTGAAATAAGCTTATCAGAATAAGCTTTGAAACTTGCTAGAAACCTGAAGCGTGAATGCAGACACTTATCACACTCTATTGAGTTAAAATGGGACACATGGTGAGTTCTGTTACTTTGAAACATACTAAATATTATGTCTTAGCATATGACACTTGGCAACTTCCACTACACTTTGAGGCTTGATCTTTCTCAGAGGGAGCTTGCCCTTTGGGGTCTTGAAAGATGGTTCATTTGCTGAGTGTCAATTGTCCTCCATGAGGGCACCTACCCTTTGGGATCTTTTGGGTGGCCTTAATGATTTAATTTATTTGGTTAGGTTTGATCCTTTATTTCCTTTGGAAAAAATGTCTGAAGGAATTCCTTTGGACATTTTGTTTGAAGGAAATCTTTCCTTGGCTCTATGTCTTTGTATTGGGAGTGTTCCATTTTTAAAACATGGTACATTCCATTGCCCTTAACAAGTGATAAGTGGCATCTTCTACTATAATATGTGAGGACACTTGGTAGCATCCACTTAATTTTTAGGAGCTTTTAGAAACCTTTGAGAGTTCTATGAGAGATGACACATGGCAGCTTCTGCTGAGCTCTAGAAACACTTGCAGAAACATTCAAGACTCATTTGGATTCATGTGGATGATGACACTTGGTGTGTTCTATTTGTTCTTATGACTTACCTAGGGTCTACCACAGTCCTTACTCAAAAATTGTAGATGTAAACACTTGGCGGCCTCCACTGATTCTTACCAGAGATAGGTGGCAACTTCCACTCAGTTTTAACAATCACACAGAGGATGACACTTAGAGCACTCTGCTTATTCTTTTAGAAACTTTCTTAGGGCCCACCATAGTCTTTACTTGATATTGAAACCAAATGAAGATGCAGTGACCATTGACACTTGTAGCATCCACTGAGATTTTTAGATGACATGTGGCACATTCCATTACTTTGAGAAAAATATATTGAAACCTTCTGTAGCTACCACTTGTCACTTTCCATGGAACTCCACAAGGGACACGTGGCATGTTCCAATGCTTTGAGAAGTAAATAATAATGTGTCTCTATACATGACACTTGGTAGATTTTACTTGTATTTTTATTTTGTGCGTGCCTTTGAACCATTTGATTGAACCAACCCATTAAACCAACCCTAGAAATGTACAAGTGCTGGAAACTTGCTCTTTCAAAGGAATTTACCTGTTGAAGCCATTGGACCCTTTGAATCTATTAATTTAAAGCATGTTGAGTCTGTAGATTTCTTCCTATGAAGCTCGTAGAAATTGAGAAGCTTGAAAAATGAGGAATTTTAATGCTTAGGACAAATTTTGAAGAGGGAAGAGACAATTTTGGTCTGTGCAGGGCCAAAATAGTCTATAGGTTATCCCAAAAATGAGTGACATTTTTTGGGGACAAAAAAATAGATGGAGCTATATCTATAAAATGGTTTGCAAAAAAAATTGGTATAATATAATATAACATCAAATGTCTCACACAAAAAAGGTCAAGTGAATGAACTAAAAAGAAAAAGCTAAACTCTAGGTTCAAAATATTCCAAATAGGTCTAATCTAGGAAAAGAAAAGGCTGATAGGTCTTTTGGCCAAATGTGGTATCAAAATATAGGCTCAAATAAGGCATGTGATAGGACTCTTGGCCAAATGTGGCAACAAAATCTAGACTTTAAAACAAAGGGGTATTTAATCTAACAAACTTAGAACACTTTGACATAGACTAGGTACTTGTTTTTAGACATAAAATTGGTCAAATTGGTATGAGGCACAAAATAAAAGGCACTTGGGGATATATTATTTTATCCCAAATGATGGTACAAATAAAAAGTTTTTGAATTTGGGTAAATAATTAACCTAAGTTACATAGCCAAAAAGAGAAATATTGCTATATATGCCCCAATTAGACAAGGCCTAAATAGAAATCACTCAATATTTGAATTTATACTTGTCAAAGTTAATTAGAAACTAAACTTAGGAAAACTAAGATTTTTGAACAAACAAGCTAGACAAAATTGAATGGTATAACAACACTAGACATAAAACACAAAGTCACACATGGTTCAAATGTGAATTTTGGACACAAGACAAGACAAGTCTATAAAACAATTTGAGCATTATAACAACATTATTTCTCTTTAAAGGTTTAAACAATGGTATGTTTCAAATAATTATAAGGCATAAAAATTGAGTTGATTTGGGTAGTGTACCCATTTCAATCTAGTGACACACACAACATTTTTGACACAGATTTTCTAAAGAAAAATACATGTTGTCAAATGGATGGCACCTACTCAAATAATGGAGTAGTTTGGAAAAGCAACTCATTTTTAACATGGTATAAACAAACAAAATTTTAGACTCAAAACACCAATCAATAAAGGAAAAATACCAAATACAACTAAGTAAATGGTCCTATGCCTTAAACTAACAAGGTGTGGTAAATAGGGTTGACTAAACTATAATTTTCAAATGTCTAGATTGATCCCAAGTGTGAGTAACACTAGAGAAGCATCACATCAATTAGTTTCATACCAGTTAACTTACTATGAAAAGGCATCTTGCTTTGCATAGAGATTCCATCTGTGGAATGCTTAGTGGAATCCCCTAGTTGACCAAACCTGACTCAAGACTTTGTTACAAAAAGAGAGGTTAGCCACACAATCCTTGGCTCTTTCAATGTCCATAACCTAATTATTATACCACACCATGGAGTGGGGTTGAAATGATGCTAGGGGATGAAATCCTAGGTCAAAGACTCCCTATATAACTCGTGAAGAAGCTATGAACTCCCCTTTACAAGCTAAATTGCATGAAAATAAAACTAAGTGGAAAGACTTTAGGGTTTTTATTTAGATCACCCAAACCATACAGGTTTTTGGGTGAGCCTAGACAACATTCTTTCCATGTCTTGTACTAGGAACAAATCACATATGAAAAGGTGTTTTTGGTCACTCAAGTTCCTTATAAGGGATAGGGGGAGAACATACACATACTCTTCATTTTGAATAAAAAACACACAAATAACAAACACTTTCAATAATTTTCAATCTAAATGAGTGTCAATTTAGTACACCAATTGAAATTTTTGATTAAGATCTTTACTTGGCCAATTGTCTTAAGTACAAAATCTTGAAATTAATTGCACAAAACTACTTTAAGAAAAGACACCTAAGTTAATTTTAAGCAGTAAAACCAAATATTCAAGATTTAATCTTTTGTTTTAGACACCAAAATGAAGTGTTAAAAACATTAGCAATTCTAGGTTCATTTTAAGAAATAAATTCAAATTTTCAAGATTTAACAAATTAATTTTAACACCAAAATGAAGTATTAATGACTTAGTTAAATCTTCTTAGGTACCCAAAATGAAGTGTTCAATTTAGTTAAATTTGTTTTAAACACCCAAAATGAAATGTCCATTAATATAAACTGAAAAAAACATGTTTTATTCCCACCTTGTACCTAAAAGGGTTAGATAATTTCCACCTCCTTATAATTACTTTCCATGATGAGCAAACAAACTTTCAAAATATAGCTCTCAAGTTACCTATTTTAAAAATGTAATGATCTATATCAGTCACCTGTGACCAATGCCAGTTACTAGAGAACTGATGTTGGTTGGTGATAACTAATACCAGTCGATAAGGATAATGATTAGTTGAATATGAACCCAAAGGAAAAACCAACATGAGTTAAATGATGTTAGTTAGCTCAAAGTTAGATAAAAATTCCTTAAAACCTGTAAGGAGATGATTAGAGAGGGAATCTAAAGACTAGTGAAACCAAGAAATAATGATTAGGAATGTTAATAAGAATAAATATAAAAAATTTTAAACCATATTTTCACTTGTAACATAACTGATGTTGGTCACCCTAAAATGAGATCAATTATGCATAACCAATGATATTTTGGTCGAACTGATGTCAATTATTACCTGATCAATGTCGATCTCTTTGTAGATTTGAGTTAGCAAAAAAATTAAAAACATGATAAAAACAAAGTTAAAAGTAAAATTTTGAAGATATTAAATCATTCATTCAAGTATTTATGAGTTTCATCTTTTTATCCTTGATACGTGGGGTGCTTAGAGTCTCACTAGACATGCCATTTGTGATCAAGGAATCCAAGAAGGGAGGTTAGATCAAGTGTTAAAATAAGCAATCAAATTTGAATAAACATAAATTAGCATGCATAAAAATTACTTTCCTAGATCATATGGGGAGAATAATGAAAAAAAAAGAAAAACATAACTAAAATTCAAGTAATACTAAATTACTTACCTTCCTTGAATGATCCAAAACATTTATTGTGTGGCTTGTTTAGTTTGTGCTCAAAGAGTCTTTGGCAATAGAGCTTGGATATCTCCTTCTCTCCTTGACACCATGGCTTGTGTTTTGATGTTGTATTTGGTTTACGATTTTGGCATTATAACACTATAGACTTCAATATTGCTACAAAATCAACATTAGAAATTTACTCTATCTAAGATCTCCAAATGAAGAGGCAAATGCTTGTATTTATAGGTTTATAAACTAACCCCAACCTAAGGTGAGTTAAGATGTAATTTAAACTTGGAATGGGTTTAAAGCTAACCTAAGTGAGTTAATTAACCTTAGTAGAGTTAAAAGGTGTCAAAATCTCATGATTTACAATGAATAGGCATGGGTGAGATATTTTGAGATATTTGACAACTCACAAAAGGTAATTATGAAAATGTTAGGATATTTACATTTTTAAATTTTATTTTTTGTAATTTCATTAATTATTCATGGATAATTTAAATAGGAATTTAATTATGTTTAGAATTTTAATTAATTTTGCCTAGGCTTTTTATCATTTCAAAGGTTTGATTTAATTTTGTGTGTACTTGCCTTGTTTAATAGGCCTATATGCCAAATTATATGTTTTGATGTTGTGTGATGATTAGAGATGAATCCATGAGAGGTTCTAGTTGTTTATGGTATGATACCAAAATTAGGGATGTCTAAATTATATTCTAAGATTTGATGATTGATGCACAATCAAATTCTATACTTTTAGTGATTATTAGGCTTAATTTTCAATGGTTGGTAAGAATTGGTCTAGAGTTTGGTTGAAGCCATTGGTGGATAATTTTAGGTTTGTATACCATTAAATATTTATAAACAATATGGAGGCCACTTGGATCTATTAGTATGTTCCCAAGATCATTTGTGATCCTCTAGGTTGTTAATATTATGATATGAATAGAAATTATATTATGAACTTTGACAAATGATCAGTGTTTTGTATTTATATAAACTAGTTTATTTTCATCTTTCTTTGTATTGATAATAGAATATTTTTTATTTAAAATTGCATACCTTTGAATCAATTTTACAAATTAATGTTCATAGCATGGTGTGGGTTCATATGTTTTTAATCTTGTTATTTTAATGGAGTCCTTGTAAACTTCTATGACATCACCATTATTTAGTATGATTTATGAGTATAGGTTTATACCAGTAACCCAATACTTTTGTAATTCACATCTATTTAATATGATAAAAATTAGCCTTGAGACCTATTAATTACCTATTTGACACTAGGCTTATTCCATAAAAATCTTACACCTTTAGATCGACCTTGAGTTTTTATTAAATTACTAAAGTCCCCTAATTAAAGCCTCATACTATGATAAAACTAGCCCAATGTGGGACCCAATTCCTTCTTAGATACACTGTAGGTGAGTGCATAAGGTTTATGCCTTATGTGGATTGATGCCAGTATAATTGAATAATTAAATTTTGAGTATAAATAGAACATCCTATGCTTACACATGGTTGTAAGAAACAATAAATTGACTAGACAATTTCACAACATTTTAGTTCTATTTCCAAAACCTATGTTGAATTTTTTTACTATGATGGTATGATAGAATGATATACCGACTTTATCTTAGAAACATAAAACATTGGATATAATAGTTATAAGATATATTTATGTTTAAGCTTTAAACTTGTACAGAATAAAAGCCAACAAAATTGGTTTAGGATAACCTATATGATGCTTTGTATGAAGTCTTTTTTATGAGTTACTTGAGCATGTGTATAGGTAGTTGGTTGTATATTCAACCCATGGGAATAGAAGTAATGGATAAAACTATGAGTAGATAAAGAAGTTACCAAAGAGGGTTGAGACCTTGGACATTACTTGAACTAGAATGATGGATAAATGATAACAAGGAGTCCTAAGTAGATACATTATTAAGTTCACAGTCTCAACATATTCATGCCCTAAGGAAGTGGAGTACTAGTTTTTATGTGACTCTAGAGGCATGTTTGTGAAGAATTTTGGTGTATAAATCAAGAATATAATGGTGGATTATGATTTTGAAACTTTGGGGATGTAAGGATAAAATAATTTTTCATATAAGCTACTTAAAGGTGATGGAGGGGATTTATAGGTAAGGATTAATGGAAGGGGATGAGAAAATTGACACCGAAGAACTCAAAAGATAGATCTACAATAAGAGATGGCCTAGACTAATGGAGGATATAGAGATTAGAAGTTTTAAGAGGAACTGTAGCAAATGGGAAGGGCATGTGGAAGAATCTATTGAAATATAGAAGCATGAAGATGAGAAGTATAATGAAGTGATGAATCAAGCTCAACACTTGATAAGTGTGGAATTTATTGGGTTATTACAAAATTTGGTGACTACATATATGATTGATGTGCCTACCCCCTTTGAACTTATGGTGAAAACTCATGCATAGGATCCTCCACTGGAAGAAAGTATAGACATAATTATTGACTCTATTAATAGCTTTGATCTTACATGTTTTGTATATTTGGATTGTAATTTTATGATTGAAAAGATTATTCCATATAAAGAGGTGAGAAAAACTGCCTCTAGACCATTGGTAACTATCTCACCATGACAAATCTTTAATGTGAGCATACCAAGTCAGTATAGTATGTAACGTAAGGTGGGAAACATCTCAAAAAAGTGGTTTGGTACCACAAAAAAATATTACAACACCAATGACATCAACTGAACTAGTAGAAATTGTGGGACTAGTGCCTAACCCCATGGTTAGAGGTGTTAGATGACCACTACTAGGATAGGAAGTGGGGAAATAAGTTCCTCAAATTCTAAATACCCCATAATAGATCTACTATGAGATGTTGATGTAACTCTTAAATTATTGTAACATGGAAAGTGTTGTGGAACATGTACTGAAGTGTGAACTATAATGGAAAATGTAAGGAATAACTTAGTTCTAAGCACAAGGTTACTCAGTTTATGAATACATTAATTGGTCACACCCACACTTGGTATAGAAAATTTGATCCAAAAAAGCCATGGTTAACTTTGATACTCTGAAGGATGCATTCTTGAAGGAATTTGATATTCTAAAATTTAAAAAATATAAAATCACTATGCTAAAAGAGTTTACCCAAGGACTCTCAAAGAGTGTGCACCTATATGATGCAATGTTCAAAACTCTCTTATCAACGCTCCTATATGATATTCACCTTTTCCAAAATGTGCATTAGTTCATTGGGGGCTTGATCATGCCATTTTGAAGAGATGTTTCCATGAATATTTTTATAGACCCTCAAGAAGCATTTAAAGTTGTACTTAGAGCCAAGGTAGTCAGAAGTGTAAATACTAGGATCAACCCATTTATAGAGATGAAAATTACAAATATGGTATCCTAGCTCTAAAACCTCACTTCCAAAGCTTTGCACGAGGCTCTAAGTAGAATATGGTACACTAACTATAAATTAGAGGGCCATAATAAAAATAATTATCCATGAAAGAATGTGTGCACTTTTATTCTAAGTTACAAATTTTGTGAAGTAGTGCATGACATCCAAAATATCCTTTATTTCAATGTGCCAACCAGGTTAACACAACCATATATTATCAATTATGTGATGCCTATAACCATACCACTGATGATTACTATGTGATTGATGAAATACACAAGAATATGGGAAGGGATACTTGACAAGCTAACACAACCATTAGAGGGAAGTCAAACCAAGGTAGTGATAGATTCAACCAACATAATACAATATTTGGGATGTAATGAGGTTCCAAAGGGTGAGTCAAAGGATGTGATGGTGGAAGGTTTTCATTTTGATCATGTTATAAGTGTGGCTCAATAGATCATTATCAACATGACTACCCTACAAATTCCATGTGTGGGTATTATTGAGGGACCCATAAGGTCAAAGAATGACCTAACCTTTATAAAAATTTGACCCAAGGTAGGGATAAAATAGAAAAGGGTACAAGAATGATTATGTATGAGTAGAAAATGTAAAAATGGACTATAAATCCATAATCTATGTGCTTAGAGGCTATCAAGGTATAGAAAATTACATGAAGTGGATTCACCACCCAGTTGGTAGTTATGAAATTACCTGAGTTACACCTTAAATATGGGGATAAGTGTTACAATGAGTGAGTAATGTATCCTAAACCAAAATTTGTGTTGTACTTAGACCTAACATGCTAGAAATACATATTACATCAGGCTATGACTATAATCCAAAACCTATAAGGGGAGCTCCAATTAGTGTGAGACCTAGAATCATAGTATACTACCTTTTGTAAGTAAGATATCTAGGAAACTATATTATAATAAATAGTTGGGATCTTATGCCTCCTAAAAATAGAGAGAATGTTGCATCTATTGAAGAACTTACTCCTGGAGCATGTAGGTCAAAGCCAAGTTAAGGTCATTATGACACATATGGAGAGGAAATGAAAATTTTGACATACATAATATGTTGAATATGACCAATAAATACTAGTGGATGACACTATTTATGGATGGTCTATCTATGAGGTTATTGTAGACACATGCACCAAAGTCAACATATTAACCATTAATGCCTAAGATAAAATGGGTAGGCTAGTCTTGAGACCTTATTATCTTGTATTTTTCATGGCCAATTAGACATGATCATAGTTGTAAATATTATGGACATCAAATTTCACACTAACTTCAAATTCATAGAGTTGGCAGAGCAAGACAAATACCCAACCCTTTTAATAAGTCCATGGTGTTGTAAAAATATTGAATATATGACCTTAAAAAGGTGATACATGACATTTGATAATGTAAAGGAGAGGTTATTTATACCTCTCTCAAATGACCAAGGACCCCCTATATTGATATCATGGACATCAAAGATGAGATCAACCATATCTATAACATCATAACACAAGGCACCAAAACTCTCAACCTAAATAACCAGGGAATTCTCTCTTGGGAATATTGATAATCAACCATAGACACCATTGATATTTCTTGTGACTGATGGCTTGAGGAATCATATGAGACCACTAATCAATGATGTCTCTTGGTGCATGTAAAATCACCAAAATAAGTAAAGACAAGATGGGTATAGATTGATTGCACTCCCAAAAGATGGGTCCCTTATGCCAATAAAAGGGGAAAAAGAGTGTTTTGCCTTAGTAAAGGTAAATTTATAGTGATCATAATATATGAAGGGAGTAATATAGTGGAAGACTATATTTGTGACCTTGAGTCATGAATCCCAAAAGAGGTTGATAGAATGGGAGCACTAATGTATACATTAAAGATCATTGCCACTCATTGGTAGGTAATGCAAAAACCTAGCTTTATAACTTGGCAAGATATGAAGTTAGCCATTTTCACTAGATTTGGAAAGAGCAATGAGGATCTAGAAATTTCAGCCTACTCTAGTGACTTTAAGCCTAATTAAAATGTATATCTATATGAATAAATGTGGATTTTTTACGAAGAAAATACCCCAATAAATTGGGCATGATCATGGTATGTAGTTAATGAAATGTGCCAAGAGACAATTAACTAGGATTCCCTTAAGGATTATCTTCTTCATACCTTCTCCTTTTATTCATAAAATATTGAATTGATTGAGTTATTACATGTAGTATGGAGGTTAGTGTTTGAGGACACTGTTATATTGGAAAATCACCTAAAGAACATGTTTAGTGACAATGGGTTGGTGATCCCAACCTTATTTGAATATCAAACTCTCAATAGTGACTCTATTAATGAAGATGATGGCACATGGAAGGTGAAAAACTAGAATAATTTTATAGGGAAAGGAAGTTAGTGCACCAAGTTAGGGATAGTACCCCAAAATAAGATGGCCCTTCCCTTTTTCAAGTACAAATAGTTGAGGGAAACATACAAGTTGAGGATTAACACCAGGAGAAGAATGAAACCTTTTGAGATTCATTAAATATTACCAAGGTAGATATTAGTTTATAGGGGGGACTTAAATTTTCCACTTTGAGTACCTATTGGTCTGACACAAAATCAAAACATATTGTTGATATTTTGAAGTAATTTCAAGACTTGTTCCCATATAACCACAAGGATATGAAAGGTGCACAACCATCTCTTGGAAATATAAGCATCAAACTAGTTGATGGTGTAAGACCCATCAAGAAGAAGACTTACAAGATGAACCTAAATCTTCAAGCTAAGGTCAAAATAGAGATTGATGGCATGCTAGCCATAAGTGTCATCTACCCCATATAAGAATATAAATGGGTTATCCCTATGGTCATCAACATCAAAGATTACGAGTGCATCTAAATTTGTGTTGACTAAATATTGTTAAATTTTTCCTAAATGAATGATCCCTTTCCAACTCCAATCACTGATGAAGTATTGGATGGCATCACAAGTTATGAAATATACACATTTAATGATGCATTCTTAAGATACCATCAATCCCAAATCAAGGAGGAGGAAAAGCCCAAAACTACCTTTGTGATTGAATTGGGATGTTTCACATATAATGTAATGCCTTTTCATTTGAATAATTTGCTTGTTATTTTATCTAGGGTGGTCATCACCACATTAAAATACTTTATTCACAAGTTTTTTCAAGTATACTTCTATGATTAGATAGTGTATGGGTTGATGAAAGATCACTATTACAATTTGTGACTAATGTTTGAAAGGTGCAAGCAATTTCAAATTTTGTTAAACCTCAAGAAGTAATTTTTTTATAATGCCATTTGGTACTCTTATTAGGGAAATAATATACAATGATGGTATGCTCATTGATCCAACTAATATTTCAATCATCCTTAAACTTTAAACCCCATCAACACAAAAATACATTTGTGCCTTTCTTGAGCATTATTGATATTACAAAAAGTTCATAATAAATTATTACAAGATTATGGTGACTTTAGAGGACCTATTGTGAAAGGAGGTCCCATTATATTTGGGTGAAATACAAGAAGATGATTTCTAGAACCTAAATCTCAATCTAGCAAGTTTTCCAATATTGTAATTTCCTAACCAAGCAAATCGCTTCCATGTCAATTTTGATGTCTCTAGTACTATAATTGGTGTCATTCTCATGAAATTAGGTGAAGTTAAAATGGATCATCCTATTTAATTCACAAGTAGAAAACTAACCAAGGTAGAACAAAACTACACCACAACTAAGCACGATGTACGTTCCATGGTCTACACCCTACAAAAGTTTTGATGATATTTGCTAATGACCCCCTTAATATTCTTCACTGATCATGAAGTGTTTAAATACCTAGTGAATAAGCTCATTTTTCATGGGTTCATTTATCGATGGAATATTCTATTTTAAAAATTCTAATTCTCTCTGGTAGTAAAGTTTTGTAAAAAAATCTCATGGCTAGACCATTTGTCCTGCATCAACTGTGGTGATGTGATAGTTACAATTGAAGAAGATATGCCTAATGTGAAAATTTATAGGATCCAACACATCCCATAACACTTGGAAAAAATAATTACATTTCTAACCTCTAGATTTTCACCTCAGACCATGATGACTAAGGAGAAGAAGTAGATTACAGTTCATGCTACCCATTTATAACTCATTGGTAGAGAACTATACAAATTGAGTCATGACAAAGTCATGCAATGATAAGTCCTAACTAAAAAATATGAATTAGTGTTGTAATAGGTATATGAGGTAATTACTAGAGGCCATCATATTGGAGACACCACAATATGAAAAGTATTAAAATTAGGCTTGTGGTGGCTAACTCTATTTCATGACATAAAGGAATACACCAAATCATGTAATGTCTACCAGTGCATAAGAAAACCTAATGACCAAGATAAGATGCATCTCATCTCCATCCTTACCAAAACATCATTTTAAAAATGGGCCATTGACTTTTTTGGGCCTATTACTCTCACTATAACGCACACAGGTGTATGGTACATTTTAATACCACATATTAATTCACTAAGTGGGTTAAAGCAACACTAACCAAAGATTTCATAACTACCATAGCATCAAGATTAATTTTGGATAATATTATCAATCACTATGTATTCCCAATTATCTTTACTAACAAACATGACACACACTTCATCAATAAAACCATTCAAATCCTGCTAACTAAATATATCATGGTATACCATAAAATGACACCTTACCACCCCCAAGTTAGTGGCACTAAAGAGGCATTCAATAAAATATTGGGGATTTACCTCAATAAAATATGTGATGTTTGTCACAAGGATATAAATTACCATGTGTTATTAGTTTTATGGGCCTATCAAACAACATACAAGTGCAAGAATAATGCTACACAATTTTAACTAGTGTTTGGCATAAAGGCCATTTTACCTATGGAATTCTTAGTTTTATCATTGTGTATCATATATATTGGTTTATTAAATCACCAAAAATATTTAAGATCACCCATATAATAATTAGAGTGCTTGAATAAGACACATGCCCAAGCATGATGGAGCCAGTAGATAGAAAAGGCATGTCAAAAGGTATGGCATGATAAACACATAAAAAATAAGGTATTTGCAAAAGGTGCACTGATCTTTTTAAATGAATCTAAGGACTGTAGGAACCCAAACAAGTTACATATTAGGTTTATGTGACCTTTTTTCATCCATAGTATATTGGATACTGGTACATGCAAGCTAGGCATATTAACTGGTGAAATTCTCCCTAGGCATTTTAACAATAATAGATTGAAGCTATATAATCACTAGGATGGTGCTTATGACATTTAAGATCGATTTCCTAATCACAAGTTGGTTGCTTGATATTTTCCATAATAATAGTTAGTGTAATAAATTTTTTTACCTTATGTTTATTTCCTTTGTGTTGATTGAATATGTGTGGCACTTTTAGGTCTACAAGAGAATGTTTTTGGTACATACACCTATACAAATCTAGTCAAGTGATGCAATCCAAGTCACTTTTTAAAAACATTGAGATAGACAAATAAGTACTTGGGTGTGTGTGAATTTTACCAAGTTCATAAGACTATAAGTTGATGAGGGAAGGTGCACAAGGAGTACATGCACAAGAGACCATAAAGAAATAATGAATCACTAGAGGTCCAGTACAAAGATTTGTATGGGGTAGGGAAGGCTCAAGTAAGAAATGGTAAATCATAGATAAATTAAATAATAAAAAGAACCATGATTTAAAGGAATCACAACACTAAGAAGAGATGAAACTGAGTAGGCTAAATCATGTGCATGTGAAGCATTATGCCTAGATTACCATAAAAAGGGTGAAAGATGTGCCAAGTTAAATAAAGTGCAAGAGAATGACCATCATGATAGATGGTACCCACCTAATGGTCGATGTGATCATTTGAATTACCTATCACTTCAACAAATAAATCATTAGCAAAGTTAATACTATGGTGGTAGAAGCATAAATATCCATAATAAATGAGTAGTTGGTGGTGGATTTTAGTGGATTTTGTAGGTTTAGTAGATTTCAAGAATCTAAATGCCTCCAGCCATTAATGAGGTAGATGAAAATAAAATAAAAGGGTGGATGATATACTTTTAAAGGTTACATTTTTAATAATTCAAAATAGAGCCAAAATTTGAGGCCACTAAGTGAGAAAATGCTATCAGAGAGAGAACTAGTCATCCACAACTCCCCCCCAAGTGAGAACAAAAGACCACAAGCAAGATTTCATTCCACCCTTAGTTGAGAAAGAGATGAGTGGAGAGAATTTTTTAGAGAAAACAAGAGATCAATACTCTAGCATAATGACCAATCCACTATTAACATGGTAGGAAAATTGATAGCTGAATGCATAGTTACATTTCTTATAACTATGAAGTAGCACCAAACATTATTTTGGGATTTAGTAAAATCAACCAACTATGTTTCAATAGTAATAGGATTAGGATGGGCATAAAAGGATGTTAATAAATCATAAGAGGTGAGATAATTAGGCACCATTAATTTATAGTAACAGATGGTGGAAGCCATTAGCATCATATAAATATACCTATATGTGAGCACAAATCTCACCTATAGAGAGATCGAATACCCCCTAGAGGTCATGGTAGGGGAGAAGTGGGTGTCCTTTTCAAATATGTGAAAAATTAAGGACTATAACCATAAGATAGGAAACAAACTTCAATAATTGAACCAATATTAGATGGTAGGCACGCATAAGAAGACCAAGGTAGGCACCATGCTTTTCAATGTTTTCATTCAAGACAAATTGTAAACTATGGGTGCCATAGAAATATTCAAGATACCAAGATTTATCAAGATATAATACTTGGTATGATTACCACTCTAATGAATACATGGTAACTAATTATAATTTATTGGATGATGCATGAGGATTTATTCAATCCTCATTAGCAAAATCACAAGGCTCTTTGGCATAGGAGTAGACATCCAAGAGATGATGGAGGACCAGGTAGAAGAAGAAAGGGTTGTAAAGTTATTATTATATTATAATTCAAGGTTTGTATTCCCTATCAAGGAAATCTAAGACCCTTGTAAAATTTTAATGATTCACCTTGTTAGTGCAAAACTATGCCCTAGAAATTGGTGGTCTAATATTAGTAAGACCTTCATGTGTATTTCCCACCACATGGCACATGGAGTGAGATTCAACATAATTGAGTTAATTATATAGGAGATAGTCAAGAACATGAAAGAGTGCCATAGAGAATGTAAAACCTTTTTATGGTGGTACATGTTGATATTGATAGTAATGTAGGATATAGGTGTGTTGAAAGGTGATGATGACCACCTATGGGTGATCCCACCCAACCATGAGTCCCCTATGATGAAGTACCAAAACTTCATTTTTCCATCAAATTTTTTGTAGAAGTATAAGACTAGGGTGAAAGCGTGATTTGAGAGGTACATAGAAGCATTTGGGAAGGAGTGGCACATCCATTAGGAGTTTCCCTAATAAATTATGGGAATGATAACCTTTATTGTAATACAACACTTTTGTGTGGTTAACTTAGCCCTTAGATATAGGAATCTATTACGATGGATTTGATTTCCTTACACATTCTTAGACAAGTACTTCATGGTAGTGCTAAGAAGGATCCCTAATGTGTAGTAAATTCAGATCCTGTTTAAGGCCATGCATCACAATGAGGCACCAATTTGTTCACCTTTGATCCAAGGGCACCAAATATGAAGAAGATAACAACAAAAATATATAAATCCATCACCTCCAAATGTTAATTATAAATGGGAAGATCTTTAACCTCTACTACTAGATGAAGCGACACCATAAGGTTAGAGATCTTAGAAAGGATGATGATCAGCCCCTCCTAGTTGATGATGAAGGGAATGTTGTGACAAATAAATAGGCAAAAATGCTCCAAAGGAAATGGGGTGAGAAGTTCGAATAAATCATAGAGTGCATTCAATTAAAAATTGCCTCCAAATAACTAATTGTACCCCCACTCCAAACAATCATGTGATCTTCATGTAAAAGAGTGATTATTCAATAAATAATCCAAAGAAAAAGACTAAGGGACATATAGCATTCGCTACTATAAATATTGTAGATATCGAGAGAGAGGGGACCCTCATTCCCATAATAGAGGAGGAGATGGAAGAAGACACATCATGGACCTATATCCTATATAAATGGTAAGGAGAAGAGAATCTCAACATAAAAAATGTGCATAAGGTCCTAGAAAGTGGCATAACTACCATGCTACAAGTAATAGAGGAAACAACAAGCCTAACATACATCACCACCTCACTATTAATCCCTCTAATGAAACCACTACCAACATCCATTGAAGATGCCTCTCTATTGCCTATAAAAATAGTCAAAAAGAAAATAATGGCTTGGAATAAGATGGGATTAAGCAAGGAGAATATCAACAAGGATTTTTCACTTGAAGAGAAGTGGAAGATTGACTAGGAGAAGAAAAAAATCCAATTTATAAAAAAGGGCCCCAAAAGTTCCTATAAGTGTAGGACCAATAGTTGAAGTGGTCGGGTAAGCACTAAGTGACCCACCAAGAAAATAAAATAAACTATGCAAGAGGTATGTCCAAGTAGTGAAGGGGTGTTTGAATAAAAGAAAGGTTATATAGGTACTTTATAAAAATAAATAGATATGGTGGAGAAGCCCTAGAAGTAATAAGGTAATGCTGGCATCAAAGGAATTACCCTAGAGGTAAGTATTGAAAAACCCCAAGATAAGGAAACAGATGAGGGAGAGAAGTCTAAGGAAGCAAGCACCAAGGACCAAATAAGTGAATCCTTAGAGGAGAGTGTCAAAGAGAGTGGTGTCACCATTGAAGAGGAGGAAGTACAAAGATAAAAATCCATTATCAAAAAGGATGAAAAGGAGTTGAATATAAAGGAGACAACACAAAATAATTGGGTGGATGAATATCTCTACATGTATGAAACTATGCCCCCCAAGCTGCCATGACCAAGATTTGCAAATAACTCTCATTTTCTCTAGACCACTATATAGATGAGCCCCAATTTGAGGTACCTAGAGCAATTAATTTGGACCTAGAAGATCCTAAATAATGGAATAAATCCCTCTTTAATAACCCTCATGCCATGAACCTAGTCCAATCTAGGAATGCACTAATAAGAATGTCCATAAAATTTGTGCACCAAAACATCATCAATGATGACAAGGTGAGGAAATGGAAAAATATCCTACAGGAAGTTGAGGATGAGGCACATGTTAGAAAATTCAAGTTACAATAAATTTGTGAGTGCATGGAGGTGGCCAAACCATCTCTTCTAGTTAGCATCAACACTTTAGACCTTTCAAAGGTTGATAAGATTTTTTCATTGGTGGAGAAAATGCCCCCAATGTTAAAACCCAAGTTGGTTTAGAAAGAAGAACAAGAAGACCCAAAAATCACATTGTAAAAAGAGATAATTGATAGGTTCTAAGAGGTAGAATACCCATTCCAAAATTAAAGGAGGGAACAAAGGCAAAGTATGCCATTTTATTAATCTTATCCAATCAAGCCTCAATGATAGATGTGTGCTTCTAATAGGCAAAGGAAGAAAAGCATAAGTTGATGGCTCAAGTGTATCTAGTAATCAGAGTAGAGAAAATTTAAATAATGGGAAATGTAAATGCATTTAACAACCATATTAAGGACAAGAAGTAGACCTTGGATTATTCTACACTCTACATAAAAAGGCTTATGATGAAAGTGTGGAAAATACAAAAGCTAATGTTGAAGCCTTCCATAAGGAACACAATAAAATAGATATACTTGTACTCACTACTACATCATCATATAGATAACATTATAGAATAAATCAATCTAAATATTAAGGGATTTGAATACTTTAGTGGCAAACTCAAAGAGAATGTGCCCAAGTTCTACACTATAAAAGTTTGATGGCTTAGTCTAAGGGAAGAATAATTTTTTTATATGAGGTAATATTTGGCCCTTAACTCATTAGTAGAGGATTCACACCAACATGACATCCACCTAAGAATGAGATGATTATTTTATTGAGTGATTAGATTTTGGGTCTGTTATATCCAACTAGAGATTATAGTGCATATATTTTACTAGCTAGTAAATGGCTAACTATCTCCTAAATTTTTAGGGCATCTTTGAGGATTTGAAAAGATGTGGTAGCTAGAGTGTGGATTTTTTAAAGTCATGGAGCTGTTCATTATGATAACTAAGTTCTATCTCAGTACTCAACATGCATCTTACACTTTGGTAAAGATTCTCTTGAAGGCTTATTTAGGGATCTCAATCTATAAGGGGTAAGGGGGGATGAAGAACTGTAGCATAGATTTGGTGATATAAATTCTCTGAATACATTGATTCAGTTGTCATGAAGTATTTAAAAATAATATGGTCATTTGGATTCATTTATATATGCCCAAGCTCATCTCTAAGCCTATGGGTTATTAATATTATGATATGAATATAAACTCTATTATGAACTTTGACAAATTATGATGCTATGAATTTATATAAATTGGCTAGTTTTCATGTTTCTTTGAATTTATAATAGAATACATATATTTGTAATATCATACCTTTCAATTATTTTTATGAATTAATGTTCAAATCATGATGTGGGTTCATGCATTTTTCTAGTCTTTATATTTTAATGGAGTCCTTATGAATTTCCATGACATTACCATTATTTATTATGATGGATGAGTATAGGTTTGCATTAGTAACCCAATACTTATGTAATTCACATCTATTTACTATGAGTAAAATTAGCCTTGTGACCTCTTAAGCACTTATATGACATTAGGCTTAGTCCATGAAAGGCTTACACCTTTGGATCAAAATTAAGTTTTCATTGAAGTGCTAAAGTCCACTAATTGAAGCCTCACACTATGGTACAACTAGCCCAATGCAGGCCCTAGTTCCTTCTTGGCTGCACTTTGATTGAGTGTATAAGGCCTATGCATGTGGAGTTATTCTAGTATATCCTAGTGATTAAATGCTGAGCATAAAAGGAGCATCTCATTCTTTCACCTAGTTGTAATAAACCAAGAACTGACTAGACAATTTAGTAATAGCCTAATATACCTTAGCTCTATCATGAGGCTAATTTTTGAGTTTGATCTTTGACTAGCATAAGATATGTGCTAAAATATCACATATTTTAGTGTGATATAACTTTAAAGATGTGATATTTCAATTTAACATTTCATTTTATTATGATTTATATTTTAACTATTTTAAATTTTTCTATTTTCTTCCTCTATATGGATCTGTGAAAATCAACAATGAGTGATAAATATGACTAACACAAGATAGACTAAAACTAGCCACTAGAGAATAGAAGTTAAATACCACAATGTCTAAAGACTCTTAGACTTCCACCATACAAAAAAGTGAAATCTTGAACTTGACCAAAATGTGATTCAAGTGCAAGCAAAAGAAAATTTTGGGATCATGGACGATCCATCAAAGTGAAAAAGTGATAAAATGAAGATATGCAAATAATTGATCATAATAAGGCATATTTTTATTTTAAAAGTTACTAAGAAATAATATGGATATGTATGTACATGGAAAGGTAATTCAAATCTAAAAAAGGAAACCCAAATAATGGAAACACTATGAAATATGGTAATTTTGTAACTAGCAAATCCATACTAACTTTAAAATTATATATCACAAGCATTGATAAGAGAAATCATCCCAAAATTGGTGGAATATAAAGGGATGCCAAATAATGATGAGAAAACTAAGTTGAATTGAAATACACTTTAATATGTGAAAAATAAACCCAAAGGTGATATCTAAGATCCATAAAGGAAGTGAAGGCTAACTAAAAATCATCATAAAAGAGGGAGAAGCTAAGTACTAAAAAGTATAACATGAAGATGAGATCAAATATCCACCAAGTAAAACAAGACTAACTTTAAAGTGATATAAATGTTAAAAAATTAAACCTAAAGGTGGCACCTAAGATTTAAAATGGAAATTAAGGATTATTGTAAATCATGTCATAAAAGGGTTAAGATGAAATGACATTAAAAATAAAACCTAAAGGTGATACATAATATCCATAAGGAAATATAAGGCTAACTACAAGGTTATAAAAAATAATGAAAATTACATATATATGTAAAAAAATAAGGTGTTGAAAAGTAAAGATCATACAACAAGAAACATATATAAAATGAGCATCACATATGGTAAAGATAAAAATATGAGATCAAATCATGTAATTAAATTTAAATTAAATATGAAAATAATGAAATCACTGCTCATAAACTATGTGAAAGATATTTATGAACATCATTTATAACATCTATCAAATTTCATTATGAGAAATATCTAACTCAAATTAAAGTCTTTTATATCCTTTAAGATAATCATAGGACTGCTTGGTGGATGATACCCATGGAAAATTTTTTAATTATAAAATTAAGAGGATGTGGATCCTCCTAATGAGAAGAACATAAGCGAGGAAGAGAGGACACCATTCAGGAAGGAATAAGGAACACATCCTTGGGACAAAATGGTAATTTTTATCATATGTGAGGTTTTTATTCCATCTTAGGTGGAACATGTGAATGTTACCAAGAATATTTAGGTGGGGCCTTCTAAAATATTTGAGAATCTACTATATGGTTCTACACTTATTCGTATAATGTCTATAACACTCATGTTAATGATAATACATTACCATTTTGGGGGATATAATTAGGTGTAATCTTAAGAGGTGGAATGTTCATTTTAAGGGTAAAGTTAACTTCATCAAGTTGAAATACACATATATTTTATAATATCTCAAAATTGAATTAAATATTTTGTACTAGTCTTGTGTAAATAATAAGAGTTCATAGTATTATAATATTGAATCTATTGAATATCCATGGTATGAGCTAATCCATTCAAATTATGTTGTGCTAAAAATCATTGGTAAGGTATACACTCATGAGTTAAAGTATTGGAAACCTTACAAGACTCAAAATTTGTCTTTTCCTCTAGGGTGGGTGGGTATGGTGATGTCTTTAACCTATGCAAAGGAATGTAAGGAGGTGTGAGCAAATGATTTATAAGATACAAATTTGTGTATATTTTTTTATCAAAACATTTCAAATCACTATATATGATTCATCATCAGGAAAATGATTCAAAATGTGTTGATAAATAATTATGCACATACTTATTTACTGGAAATCATTTTTTCAATATTATATAATGTGGAAACATAAAAGATCTTATAATTAAATATAACCAAGAAACATCGATAACATCATCACTATCAGGGCATAATATTTTTGAGTCATGAGTTTGATTATGCTACTTTCGATACCCTTGATATGTTAAAAATTGGTGTTGGGAGGGATTAAAGAATATTTAAAGTGAATAATTTGGTGTTTTTAATTATTTAGGATACATCTCTTGTTTCCTTCACCAATGTACCCCATTTTAAAACTAAAAATGGGGGCCCTATTTTATTATTTGATTGATCCCTTATCTGATTGGAAATTAGCTAGATGATTAGTAATAAGTGACCGGGTATGTTTATTTCTCATGCTTTTAAATTTTATTTAATTCAGTCTAAATATTTCATCTATGAACATTACCATCTAAATAATAGGTTTATTTTAATCCTTTAAAATATATTTCCTTTAGTTTTATATTATTTTATCATTCACTAAGAAATTTATCATTTGAATATTAATGATCACATCTTAGTTTCATGTGAGTGATTGATTTTTAATTCCTATGTTAAATGATTAATTATCAAATAAAATTTTATTGAATCAACTTAGTTTTTTCAAAACTATTTTACTTAGCTAATTTATTATTTTGTCATATGTTTTTAAAATCTTCATGTGGCTCCACAGATTCATTCATGCATATAAATCCCATCATTATATGATTTAGGAGTAAAATATTTTTAAAAAATGACTAATTATTTTTAACATCCCTAAAGCCCCAAGAATATGACATGTGGAACCCTATTGAAAGCCTAGGATCTCAGAGGTATTGAGGCATTAACTTAACATCTTGGAACCTCAAAAGCTTGGAACCTCATGAGTATTAAAGTATTAAACTAGAAGGTAAAGAAACTCTACCCCAACACCCTAAGAATATTGCACATGGCACCTTCTCATAATTCAAAGATCTCAGAGTGATTAAAATATTATTCCAAAGAATAAATATCCTAGGAGGCTGAGAAGAATCCCTGTGGCCATGGTAATGATAGAGGTAGTCATCAAAGGTAAATCTTAATGATGCTGATGAGCTACCAAGTGGTAAAGTGGTAACTACTAAAGCAAAGCTAATACCTTATTCAAGTAAAAGGAATGTAAATATGAGGAATGGCCATGTGGAAATGATGACATAATAAGCTTAAGGGGATAAGATTATCAACCCATTTGGCCATCAAAACTATCAAAATATGAGATGGGACTATGTGTTTGTTTCAACAAAAAATCAAATTGGATATTCATAGCATGATGATAAACCATAGAATTCAAGTCATTGTAGATGGAATAATAATTAAAAGGTGGTATATTCAACTACAATCATGAATACACCATGAATCATGGGCATGGCATGCACATTAGGATCAACCAAATAGAATAAGACAAATTTTACCTTAAAGAGGTGTGGCTTCTAATTATCAAAGGCATGATTTTCACAACATAGGGCATAGATAACTATAAATCTTAATGCAATCTCAGTTACATTCTCTTTTTGACATTAATTCCCAATTCAATCAAGCATGGTCTTATTATGATGTTAATTCACACCCTTGGAGAGGTTTTTCTAGGCTCTCTCCCATTAGGTCACAATATTAGGATAGCCCCAAGCTATGGGTAACCCATGTTGGGGCTAAACCTTTGGAGTAGCTTGACTTCCTCTTTGATGCTCACCTAAACTAGATCTAATCTAATGATTCATCAATAAAATTGTTATAAATGGGATAAGGTCTCCTAATAATGTTATCTAGGAAATGTTACAAATTAAAAAGGGAAGCTTCTATAAGCTTGAACCCATACTAGATCTAGAGAAGATAGTAATAGATTACACAAAATCAAGATTGATATAATTTCATAATTATTTCATAGAAGATGTTTAGAGTATAACACTAATCTAGACCTACAAGTAACATTGAAAACTCCCTAAACAAGGTAAAAAAAGGAGGATAGTAGATAAGGAAGATTCTCCTTCACATAATTCCATCATATACAACTCACCAAACTAGATCTAAGGAAAGATATATGCAAGGAAAGTCTTATATTACATCAGGAGGTAGTTCTTACAAATGCTTCATAGGGTCAAGCCTGATCAAGCTAAGAATACTTTGCAGTATCCTAAATAGTATCCCTATCTCCCATAAAGATGAAAAAGTCTAAAATTTGAGAACCTTTATAAAGGATAAGAGAATGGGATAATATAGGAGAAGGGGGGAAGAGAGTGGGATAATTCCATCAATGAGAGAACACACCATCCTAGGTCATTGAATCAACTTGAACTACCACCTTTTTCTCCTTATCCAATGAAATCCTTGACACCTTTTTGATCAAACAAGACACTAGACATGGCTCATTGAGTGAAAAAGTCCCCAAAGGCTTTGAGAATGCATTGAATGCCCCTAGTTATAGTTCCTAAAACTAGACCTTTTTATTTTATCCTTCACATCATCTTTCACTTGAAGACAAAACTTCATGCCTATGGATTGGATAGAATCATGCCTTTGGGAATTTTAGGTGGCTACTTGTTGAAAGCATGGCCCATGATGTTCTTCATTAATTACACATATTTGCTTGTATGTTGAAACCTAGACCTAGATTAACTATATATGAAAACCAATCTAAGATTATTTATTTTCCTATAGTTCTTATAGATATGACATTCTACTCAATGTTTGGTCCCATTTTATTGGCAAGGTATCGACCTTTGATTTATATTAGGTCTAAAAGACCTATTTTATAATTAAACATATTTGTTAGTGATGCTTGGTATAGAATATGTATTCTTGTCTACATCAAATGATATTTGAGCTCCATTCTATGTATTTCCACTAGTTCATGTAAAAAATTATCCCATCAACCTTCACTAGAAGCTTCCTAAGCTTGATTCTACTTAATTAGCTATCAAAAATGACTTGGATCATTGACCCTCTAACTCAACTTACTCTGTTGATACTTATATGTATGATTGATCAAGATTTAGGGATCCTCTACTAGTTTAACATGGTTGATACACTTATCATCCATTTATTTTCTCCTTGGACTTTTTTGGTCCCACTTATGCCATCCTTTCCCTTGTCTAATTGGATTTACCAAGTAAGAACAAATGTGAGCCCTTAGATCTATATTTTAATTGTTAACTCTATCCCAGTTGGTGCCACGTGTCAAATTAACATTCAATTTTAGGATCTATTATTAGTCTACCAGCTCTTACACTTATGCATGTGTCCATCTCTCAAGCTATCTGACCCTTTGACCCTTTCTTGCACCATTAGATCAAGATATATGATCAATCAAGGATTTTTAGATCAATCGAGACCCACTATTAGAAATCTAATGGGTAATTCATGATCTTAAAACTAACATGGTTGTTCCCAACAAATGAATTTCACATGAATATCATTGAGATTCATGAAACCATCAAATATAAGGTGAAAAGGATTTTTTATGCTTGAGCTTAAACTTGAAGTTAGCATGAATGTCCCACTACATAGGTCTAAATTTAGAAGCTTATAACTCAATCCAAAAATCTCGTATGGGAATGAATTTTTTTGAGGATGATCCTGGTATGTAGATATGTAATTTCACATAATCTCATATTCATAAAAGGATTTTGAGTGAAGATATAAACTGTGCAAGTTATATGGTCCAATCTGGTTCTATGTGACATCTTGGTGATGGTCTAGCTCAAAACCTTGCAAAATTCATTCTCTGATCAATCCTTCAAGGTTATGATGGATTATAATGATTGTGAAACTTGATCCATGCTTTTAAATGTTGTAAACATATGATAACCTACTCAAATCCCTCAATTTACAAACTTTAACTTGTTTCAAATCCTTTGATCCACTACTTCTATATGAACTCTACTCAAATTTTCAAAGCTTAGTATGTGGGCCAAAAAATGACCAATAGGTCTCTAATATTTTCATGATGGAATTAAGTTGGATTCATCCCCATTGATCTCAAGTACACCCACTACATTCATGATTTTTATAACTTCCCCATTAGTGGGTGAATAGTAATTTAAAACTCCATGGACTTATTTATCTATATAATATCATATCCTATGTTTTAATGAGGTTTGACTACCTATAATTATATTATATAGTGGACCAAGCTATCTAATCCTCCATAGGTAGTTAGCCACACATTTTCATGCTTTTTTAGAGTAGTATTTATCTTGTCTTTATGCACATGAAGCTAATATTTGAATGACTATTATAACTCTATCTACTATTAATAAAAAATAATAATATTCATATTCATATTTTTGTGTTATAAAATGGCCATATCCTATGCACTTTTTATGGTGGTTATGATTCTCTTTATTCACAACAACTTATCCCCAGACTATCGTACCATGTTATAGATGGAGTTGTGTTAGGTCTAACTCAACTAAGGACTAGTTTATATGAGATTTGTTCAATCAGACACTACAAATTCATCTCTATCATGGAAATTATTTTTATTCCATTTTTCCTTTATTTTTCTCTTTATTTTATCATTGTGTTATCTTAGAACTGATAACAATCTACTCATAGTGTTAAATCAGGGTTTTTGAATGTAGTCCATCACCATTTAAGCATTGTTGAATATATTAGTGGTGGAATAATTGAGTCTAATTGTGTTTATAGATTAAGCCTTCATATAGATTCAATTTAGTTATATCCCCTTAAATTTTAATGGCCACAATGTGCTAATAGAGTTACCCTAAGTACCAAGACATAGTAACCAAGATGTTGCAAAGATTTATTTTCACAAATCTTCTTTAATGAGAGACATGACCTAATAACACTTACCTAAGTTGGTTCATCAATATATGAATAAAAATATTGGAATTAGAATGAGGGACCAAATTTTAAAATGAAGCAACTTTCATGAAAATTTTAAGATAAAAAACTCCAATTTTATTACCTAGCTAGTCCTATGGTCTTTGTATGGTTATGTGGGTGTAGTTTCCCAGTGAATATCCTAGGGTGAATTCATAAACTACCTCATAATCTTGGTTCATTTTCCTCAAATGAAATATAGGGTATGATTTTGATAGTAAAACAACACATTCATACATTTATGGATTCCACCATTAGGATTTGCATCTATCATGAAGATGTGGCTTGTCACTTTTTCACTTATTCATTGGATAAGGATGCAAACAACTAGTAAATTTGAGTGTTATATGGGTGTTTAACCACACATGATGTATTCGAATGTTTTTAAAGCCATTTTAGAGATACCATCAATCCTAATACCATATACCACTAGTTGGCTATGGATCATAGGGAACCTAGTGAGTCTCTGAGTAATTTCAACTGATGTTTTCATTAGTTGTATATGAGGTTGAGAGATCATTTCCTATATAAAAAAATAGTATCCATAGAGATTTAACTCATTATGTTATTTCCCTTTAGTTTTATGTTTTTTTAGAGGAATCCTTTATATTTCACATCCTTGGTAGTAACATATCAAGTATCTTTCACCATTGAAGAAAAAACCATGTCCCATGATCATACTTTTTAATTCCTACCCATTGGGACAATCAAGTGTTTACCCTCTAAATCCTTCAACAAAATTTCTCATGAGTCATCCCATTGATCAATTCACATTTTATAATGAATAATTTCCCCAAGAATTATATTATATGTGATATCAAGTGAAATACCTTATATTGAATGAATACCTTACTCCACTAATGCATATAACTCTATTAATTCAATATGCAATCAAAAGGACATTTGTATTAGTTTTAGTAGTCAAGTGTATTTTGATACTTTTAATAGTTATGTAACATTTATTGCATGAAGTCACCAATAGATAATGCATGCATTAAACCCTCAAATTAGTGATGATGAGTTTAATAATGATAAGTCAATGTTTATCTTGAGTGAACTAGTAGCAAAAGATAAAATCAAAGGTGAGATGTTGACTCAAGAGGGTGAATCACAAATATCTTACAATTATATTGAATATGAACTGGATTATTTAGAGTTATTATATGAGGAAGATGCATTTTATGCATCTAAATCATTTTTATCCTATGTTTCTCCTTCTCTAACTGAAAGGTAGATTCAAGGTGGTAAGAAACTTAATATTAGTAACATCTCTCGTAGTCCATTATTAGTGGTGAGAAAAGTTGAAGAAGACATTGAATATGAAATACACTATCTATATAGAATCAATGGATTATTAAAAGACATAATATAATATATTACAATTTTATGAATCCTTACATGTGAATAAAAAGACAAAGTATTTAATGTAGATGCCATGGACATGGGAGGTATGCCAATACAAATCAGATTTGAAAATGCAATAATTCAATGCATTTAGTTACATATCTCTACTCTAGATTACAAATCCAAGAGATCATTGATATGGGAATAACAACTCTGATACCCCCTTGGCAATAAAAATGGATAAAAATGTGTGGTTCAGGCATCCATTTTAGCCAAATCATAGCCAACAAGTGACTCATCTATTGGTTCTAACAAAGGAGAAATATCTACTAGGTTGAGTGACAAATTCATTATAGTAAGTACTGATGTTCATCCCCATTCCTCATCACAATTCCACATTTTGATAGAGGTGTTTCTCACACCATATCCTTCAAGCTTTCATAAAATTAGATCTAGTTATACCTCTAGATTTTAAAATCATATTTTGCTTAATTTGCATGGCATGACTATTGATAAATCTCTTTGGGATAGCTTTTTCCAACATAAAGGACAACATAGATGCAACTAATATTGTCCTTTTCCCTTCTCAAAATCCTAAAAGTAAATAAGTGTCTAATTTATTCAAGTATGCATCTTATTAAAAAGCTTTGTGAATAATTTCATTTCCCTTTCTTGTTTTGTTTCCTATTTCTTCCTCCCATGCCTTGCTATTAGTTTAGTTTCCCTTTCTTGTTTTGTTTTGTCTAGTACTTCTATGTTTACCTTGAGGTTTACCCATTAATAAAATAAATGGAATAAAATGCATGTTGATAAGTATATAACATGAATGACACTCAAGGCATAGAATTTAATCTTGCTTGAGTACTTATATAAAATCATCATGACTCTCTTGTAAATTTTTATATTTATAAATGTCAATGATTAAAAAAATGTGTGGATTTATAAAGGGTTTTTTTCTCACTTAAATCCTTCTACACACTTAATCTAAACATCTGAATAATATGTAGCATTAATTTTTTTGGGTTTACCTTGACTAATCATGAAATTTTTAGTTTCCCTTAAACCCATGGATTAATCCTCAACCCTCCATAGATATAAAGAGTAAAATCTCATTTCAAAATAATTGAGTCAAAATTAAAATTCTAAAAAAATTCCTCAAAAGGGGTTATCTTGGCAACTTCCATCATAGAATTTATGGCCTAGTTCATAGTGAAACAAGGCCTTATGTAGGGACTTGAGGTACCTCTTTTGGGGATATAGATACATGTATAGTAGTAGATAAATTCCCATTCCATTACCCTAAGATAAATTGATATATATTTTCCCTCAAAAGTCTAATTTATTAAAAAAATTTAGATTGTTGAATGTGTATGCAAAATTTTAAAATAATTAATCACTTGAGCGCACATATATGGTCTTTAGCATGATTGTAGCTGAGTATGCCACATATTAAGGTATAATTTATTAATTTTATTTTCAAAACTTGTCTCAAGTAATCATTTGTAGATAATTCTTGTTGTTTGTATGTAATAACCAAAGATTCTATATTCTTTAGATACTCAAGAGTATCCGCCAATAAGAGTCACCATTTGTTGTTGCATTAACCAATGCACCCCATTTTAAAGATGAAAAAGAGGGACCTCTTTTATTATATAATATTTATATGGAGTTGTGATGGTATATCTTATTGAACCCTTATCTAATTGGCAATGATCTAGATAATTAGTTACAAGTGATTGATCATTATTATTTCTAATGCCTTTGCATTTTATTTAGTTAAGTCTAAGGCTTCCATCTATCAACATTACCATATAACTTTAATGTTAATTTTAATCCTTTAATGTCTATTTTACTTAGTTTTAAATAATTTTATAATTCACTATAGACTTTGTCATTTGAATATTTAGGTTTAAATATCAGTTTTATGTGAATGACTAATTTTTAATTCATATGTTAAACAATTTATTCTTACATAAAATTTACTCATATTAACTTAGTTTTATCAAAAATATTTTAATTAGATAGTTTAATTTTTTTCATAGGTTTTCAAAAGCTTCATGTGGCTCGTAGATTTGTCCACATATCTAAATCGCATCGATGCATGAGTTTAGAGTCATTTTTTGTAAGAATGACTAAATATTTTTAAAAACCATGGGGCCTTGATAAGATGCCATGTGTAACCCTGTTGTAATCTTAAGATATCATAAGCATTGAGGCATTAACTAAAAATCTCAAAACCTCAAAACCTTGGGAGTATTAAAGCATTAAATTAGAATCCAAATTCCTATGGCCCAAGGCCTTAAGAATATGCCTCATGGAACCCTCTCAAAATAATAGGATCTCAAAGTAATTACAAAATTATACCAAAACATAAAGATATTATAAGGATAATAAAAATTCATGTGGCCCTAAAAATGATAGAGGTATCTAATGATGATGACCTACCAAGTGGAAAAGTAAGACCCATTGAAGAAATGTCAATGGTCTAGCAAAGGAAAATAATTTGAAGCCAAAGAAGGCCCATGTGGTAGTGGTGACATAAAAATATAGAGGGACTAATATTGATGGCCCATCTGGTCATCAGAACTATTAAAATATGAGATGGGACTATGCATTCAATTCCACAATAAAATTAAGTTGCATCTCTATATCGTCATGATAAACCATAGAATTCGAGGTGCCAAAGTTAGTGTAATAATCAAAAGGGATGGATTGAACTAAAATCATGAATAAGTCATGAATCATGGACATGTCATACACATTAGGATCAAGCAAAGAACATAAGATAAATTCTATCTTAAAAAGATAAGGCTTATAATTTTTAGAGGCATGTTTTTAACTTCATAAGATGTGGGTAGTTAGAATTCCTAATGCAATCTCAATTACATTCTCTTATTAGAATTCATTTTGAATTCAATCAAGCATGGTCCTTGCCATTTTCATGATGTAATTAAGTGGGATTCATCATAATTGAGGTCATGTGGACCCACCACATTGATTATTTTTTTAACCATCCCATTAGTGGGTGAATAGGAATTTGAAACTCCATGTACCTACATGTCTATATAAAATCAAATCCTATGTTATTTTAAAGGATGTATCCCTTAGATTAGAATAGATTTGTGGACTAAACCATCTATATATCCATATTTATCCATCTAGACCTTTTCATGCTTTTATAGTGTAGTCTTTTTCTTGATATTATGTAAGTGAATATTGTAGTTAAATAATTGTTGTAAATCTCATCATTGTTAATCAACAAGAAACATCTTGAGATTCAGATTTTTTTGTAGTCAAATGACCATTTATTGCACATTTTTATGGTGGTTATACTCTTCTTTATTCATATTAAATTCTTCCCATACTCTTGCACCATATTTTAACTAAAGTTGTTTTAGGTCTAGGTCACCGAAGGACTAATTTATATAATATTTGTTCAATCAGACACTACACCTTGATCTCTATGGTGGTAGGGATTTTTATTTCCTTTTCCATTTATTTTACTCTCATTTTTACTAGTGTGTTATCTTATGAATAATAAAAATCCATTTATAGTGTTAAATCATGATTGTTAAATGTATTCCATCACCATTTAAGCATTTTTAAATAGATTAGTTATAGGTTAATAGAGTCTCATAGTGTCTATTACTTAAGCCATCATCTAGAGTCAATTTCACATGAGCCATTATCCCAAGAAAATATGTTTATTAAGTGAAGGCATGATTGTTCCTCAATATATATTAACCTTTCATCCTATAAGTTAAAATATTCTTAAAATCAAATTTAGGTCAAGATAATGTTTAAGCTCTCAGGGAGTAGTTGGCCTCTTTCATTGGTATTTACTATTTTTTTTCAAATCACAACATTAGGCTCAAATTTTAGACTCGTGATTAGCACATGTATTAGGTTCATACCCATATTCCTAGACTTTGGAGTTTTAAGAAAGCTAAATAAAATTTGAGTTGGGTTATCCAAAAAGACTTATTATAAGCAAGAAACAAGGCAAAAAATACAAACACACAACAAAAGCAAAAAATCAAAAAGGAAACAAGGAAAAGGAGAAGTAAAATATATACATGCTTATGTAAAAACAAGGGATAGGAAGGAAATAAATAAAATAAAATAAATATCCTACCTATACTAAGTCTAACCATCTTATAGATTTACTCCATGAAGACTTCATGGGGAGGAATAGAGAAGTAATGCTTGGGGTACTACCTATTAGTGGATAGTGTAAAATCTAATCCTTGTAAGTATTTAAGTCTAAAGGTGTTGTCTCCTAGTTTGTCTACAATTTGATAGGGTCTAATCCATAGAAGTGTGAACTTTCTATGTTTTCCATTAGGCTTAGATGTTTTGTCCCAAAGGTGAATTAAGTCCCCTTATTTGAACACTTTGATCTTTGATCTCTTATCAAACCACCTCTTCACTATAGTTTAATGCCTACTAAAATTGGAAAAATCCTTCTCACATGCATCTTCCATTTGGATGATGTCCATTAATCTTGAATTTTAAAGCTCTCAACTTTCTTCCATATACTCTTGCATAAATTTAAATATAGGTATCTTAAGAGTGATAGGGAAGATAGTCTCTTAGCCATATACCAATAGAAATGGTGATGCCATTAAGGCTTGCTTGATGCTTATCCTATCTACCCATAGGGCATACTTTGAAACCTTATGCCAAGTCCTGGGCTTGTATATAGTAGATGTCTTGGTTGCTTTTATTAAGTTGTTGTTGGTAGACTTATATAGTCCATTTTCTTGAGGATAATGGTTGAATGAAAACTTAAGACAAACATAATTATCATATGCCCATTCTATCATATTTATGGATATAAGTGTGGATCTATTGTCATACACCAAAGAGACTAGAGTTACAAATCTAGATCATATGTTCTCCTCCAAAAAACTGATCACTTCCTTAGTCTTGCATTATTTGGTGTCTATAGCTTTAGTCCACCTTATGTAATAATATATGGGAGTTAGGATATACTTGTGACATTTTGACAAATTAGGGTTGATTATGCCTAAAAAATTCAACTTGTATTATGTAAAAGGTTTATCAACCATGATTGGTTATAAAGGCATTGCTACCTTGTGGTCCTTGGTCTAAAAGATCTAGCATCAATGACACTCCCTCATGGGCTTATGAGAATCTTTGAAAAAACTTGGCCAATAGTAGCTAGCTTTGAGGATCTTGTGGGTCATATTATTCCTAGATGGGTGCCCATTACTAAACTTCTCATGGAAGATGCTCATGATTTGGGTAGCTTCTTCTTTTGAGACACATCTCAGGTAGACCCCTTCAAACTTTTTTTTGTATAAAACCCCATTTCATATCAAATAATTAGATTTATTAAGCCTAAGGGCCCTCTTTTACTCCCTGGTTAGTCCTACAAGACAAGTGCCATTAATCAGTAAATGAATGAGGGAATCATACCACTCGCTAGATTGAAAGATCTACTAATTAAATTGCATAATACTTAGATTAGGGTTGGTATTAACAATCATTTAAATAAAACCTCATCACCTTACTAGATTTAGAGTTTTCATTTCTATATCTTATACTTATAAAACTAACATCCATTTATCTCTACATTCTCTAAACTCATTTTGGCTCAACATAAACTTTTTGGAATGGTCAAGTAGAATAGCATGCACCTTATTTCTAAGGATATAGTGCCTAAGTTTATTTACTTCATTAACTAATGCATATGCTTTTTGTTTATCAATCAATGAGTAATTTAATAATTTATCATTCTTAAGGTTAGTACTCATGAAAGTTATTAAATGATCACACCTATTAATCTTTTGAGTTAAAACTATAGCCATAGTATGGTCAGATGTAAAAGACTAGAGATAAAAGTCCATTGAAAAGTTAGGACTTATCAAGACTGGAGCCTAACTAATTGCTTCTTTGATGTCATTGAATGCCTTCTTGGATTCCTCATTCCATGAAACCTTGGCATCATTCTTTATCATGTCATTCAATGGCTTGATAATCTTTACAAATCTAGAAATAAACTTTCTTACAAAGTTTATCTTAAAAAAAATGATTTTAACTCTTTTATACTATTTTGAGGCTCTATCTTATATATAGATTCCACTCTTTCAAGATCTATGGAGATCCCATATTTAGTTATAACATGGCCTAACAATTTTCCTTTAGTAACATAAAATATTCTTTTCTTGGGGTTAAGGGAGATTCCATACCTTTTACATCTCTCAAATACTTGTTCTAAATACATAAAATGATCTTTCATATTTTTAGAAAAAATGGTTAGATCATCTATGTATATAATGATACACTTACCAATAAGACCTTGGAAGGTGTGGTTGATGGCCCTTTAAAATATATCTCCTACATTTATTATCGCAAAAGGAATTCTCTTGTATGCAAAGGTTCCCTATTTAGTTTTTAAATTTATCTTCATCATGTCTTCTTTGTCAACCAACACCTAGTTGTATACTAAAAATCCATCAAGAAAAGACATCATGACTGATCCTAAAATAATTTGTATTACCTGCTCAAGAAAGGGAAGAGGATAATTATCCTTTTTAGATGTTTTATTCAAATTTATAAAGTTAATGCATAGCCTAATATCACCATTATTATTTTTGACTGGTAACAAATTTGCCACCCAAGAAGAATGCCTGATGAGAAACACAATTCTAGCATCTAGCAATCTCTTGACCTCTTTTAAGATCATTGGTTTTAGGATAGGGTTCACAAGTCCTTATTTTTGCCTAAAGGAACTTTTGTTAAGGGACATAGTATGTGTGATGAGTCTTGGATCATAGATATTCAAGCTATCATAGGACCAAGATATGACATCTTTGTACTTCATTAACAGCTCTTTAGCCTTATTATTCTCAACACTAGTGTAAGATTTTCCAACATTAACTAGTTAAGGCTGATCTTAATGGCCAAGATCAATTGAATTTTAATCCTTCCCACTTACCTTGGGAATATTAAAAACCTTATCTATCTTATCTTGATAAAATAACCTCTCTAAGGTAGTCATCCCCTTAGGGATCTTATTATCATTCAACTAAATGACTTTTCCATCAAATTTGCCTTCTCTAAGTGCATTTTCATCAGTCTCATCAATAATTTGAGCCTCAAATGATCTTGTACTAGTCATGAAGTTCAATATTTATTGATCATCACTAAAGTACAAAAAATGATTCACATTATCTAGGACTGAAGAACAAGGTATCAATTAAATGTTGAAATTGGGTGAGTCTTAGTCAGGCATGAGGTTGGTTGTAGTAGATAGAAACTCATCAACAACTTTGTTATCCTCTCTAGAGATGGAGATAATGTTAAAGGCATCAAAGGACTCAATTATATCCCAAACCCTAAACTTATACCTCTTGAAGTATGGGATTTTACATTGATATTTACTTCTCACCTAGTTTATTACTATCTTCGAGTCACCATAGACTAGTAGCACTTTCACTTTATTTTTTATGGAAAATTGCAAGAATAAAATAAGGGCCTCATATTCATCAATGTTATTACTACATGGTAAATATACCCTATAGGAATCATGGTATTTCTTACCAATAGGGTTAGTTAGAATAATGCCTACTATAGATCTAACCTTACACCTATTACCATCAAAATGTAGATTCCATAGCCAAGGCATAACACGATAAGTCTTATGATCACACACTTTATCCATTTCTAGGGTAAAAAATCATAAATTATAGTCAATTATGTTGACCCTTTCATTATTATCATTGTACTTAGTGATCATGTGTTTCATCCTTGACTCTCTTTCAACCCTAATCTATTTAGAACTCCTTTCAACGGTAACCATAAATTTGAATAGTCCATATACATGTATCCATTTAAATATTTTGGTACATTCCCTACTTAACAATATACCATAAACATAAAAGATGTCAACAACTTGGATATCAATAAACTATTGCACTCTAGGTTAAGAGGCCAATTGCATGTGAACATTTAATACTTCCCCAATCACCTTGACTCTAGATTTGTCTAATTTATTAGCAACTCTATCAGACTTAATGGGTGTCAATCTAATTTATTTGAAAATACGTATTAGCATGGTATTGGTGTATACACCAAAATCTAATAAATAATTGTGAAAATTACTGCTAAACATCTTAGCTATGAGCAGGAAATGAGGAGATTCTACCTTAACTTTGTATAAAGCCATATTAGCATTGTGAGTTTTGGGTGGTTTGTTAGATTTATTTGATAATAATTCTATCAAGAGGTACTTTTATACTTGATCTATGTTAATTCATGCAATGTGATGTTATATTTTATATTCTTCATGTCCTTAGTAATATTATAACTTATCTTATTTGAATAACTAGGAACATCAACATTATTCATAGAGTTACTCCCTTTGGGTGGTTCTAGATCATTGCTTGAAGACATGTCTGAAGGAGTTCCAAAGTTATTTGGAGGTGTTGAGGTAGTCAAGGGTTGCCTCTACATTCTATAACTCAAAGGATAAGTCTTCTTTAGGAATTGTTGGAAGGCTTGGATTTCTTCAAGGACATCATCAGGCTCATTATCCTCTTGAAAATGGAAATCAAATGTCTCCACCATGAAATTGTTATTAGTAGACTTGGACCCTAAAGTACTTGCACCACTATCCTTATTATAGACCACTTAAAATGTGTTTAAATCTTCTTGGAAAGTTTAAAAATCCTTACAAAACTCAAAGCAATAAATATTTTAATGCTTGGATATATAATTCATGCTATAATAATTAGGTAAAGCAATGTCATTAAGATTAATGTCCATAATCTTGTTTTTAGAAGATGAAAACTATCATTCTAAAACCTACTATTAGGCCTATTAAACCTTTATAATGAGAAGTTCCTAACAGAGCTTTCTCTAGTATTTCTAACTTTTTTTATAGCTAAAGGAAATTAGTGGTTAAATTTTAGACCATTTTCAAAATAGACTCATTCTCATCCTTGGGAGTTTTAGAATTGTGCACCTATTTATTGTTAGTACTAGTAGCTAGTACTAAAGTTATTTGATCATTAATATTGAATTCATTAGTGGTAGGATTATTTAAGAATCTTAGGTTTTGATTAGGACCAACATGACTCAAAGGCAATTGATTCAAATTTGGGATTTGATTTAGGGTAAGAGCATTCTAATTATTCTCAGAGAAGATGTTCATAATGGGAAAATGTGGATTGATATTTGGGATAACATGCACCATTTTTCTTTGGGGCTACATTTGATCATTTATGGGCACTACTTTATAATAAGCCCTAGATAATGAAGTTATGGCTTAAAGAAAACTTTTCATAAATATAGAAGTAATAGGATCCACTGCATCCTTGTAGATTCTAGAGCTAAAAAATAATCAAGTTTATAAGGGTATATGGTCATGCTATACATTTTTTGGAACCTATCATTAAGGATCTTATGGGTTCACTTGCATCCCTCCTGATGGTGTTGAACTAGTGGTGTATGCCATATGGACTAACAATTTTGCCAAACTAGTGTATGAAAACATTAGTGAAACCATCTTAGCTACTAATATAATTTTTATGAAAATTTAGAAACTATTCATATTTAGCATCTTTAAAAGTAAATGGGAATAATATGCATGATACATCTTCATATATGATATTTAGTAACCTTAAAGCAAATTTGAAATATTTAGTGTGCTCTTCAACAATTACAATACCAATTAGACTAAATGATGGAAAGTATTTTTTAGGGTTAGGTGAGATATCATGTACCACACCTAGCATGTTGATTGAAGAATCTCCAAACCAAGCCATACCTGGATGAAGGTTTAAGGTAGGGGTACCTTAAAGAGGTGACATTGGTAAATATTTAGAATGTTTATGCCTACCTTTACCTCTAATAGATCTTTTATAGGCTCTAAGTTCAAGCAAAGGTTATCTTATATTTGAATGTGATATTCTTTATATCCTTGGAAACTCTATCTTGAAGATTGAATATCCTATTTGAAATATGATGTGTCAAGTTAATATTTATAATGAACAAGTATTATACCTACATAGTAAGATAATTTTGTAAATATTTGTATAAAGAATAGTAAAGTACATCAATATTTGACTAAGATAGCTCAAATATGTGTCTAATTATGCAAATATGGTCTATGTTTATAATTCTAAGCTCAAATAAACCTATATCTATGAAAAATATACCAATATTTGATCAAAACAAGCTATTCTAGCCTCAAGTCCCATGAATTTTCAAATATTAAGCCATCTTTACCAAAATTAAGCATCAAACTTCAAAGAAATATGATCTTTATCTAAAGGAAGCATAAATATATGTCAAAGACCACAAAGATCAATGATATTTACACTTTTAAGCATAGAATTATGCAATATTAGATCAAAACACTTAAGATTAACAAAGATTCAACAAATTCACAAAGACACCCTCCTTTTAGTGCCATTAGGACTTATTGATGCCTCTAAATGAGTCCTAGGTGTCCTTAGTGTTCAAAGAACACTTCTCATTTTATAATTTTCAGAATTTAGAGCATGATTAGTAGGTATTTTTAGCTTATATTACCTGTGGTGAAATAGTAGTAGAGCAACGTTTAACTATTACATATAATTTATATTAATTGATGGTTGGGAACCATCATGGACCAAATATTTTCAAAGTGTAAATATTTATGTTAATACTAGTGAATTATGATCATATCTTAAACTACAGAATAATTTAAATGTATATTTATAATGAAATATAAACTAAATATATTTAGTTAAAAAAGAAGAAAAAGAGAAGGGTAAGAAAGAAAGAGAATAAGTTATTATTGATCTTTCAAAAATTATGACAAAGTTTCAATTACAACTAAGTATGCATTTAACTAGTATATTGTTCAAAATAACATAATCTCAGATGTCACTACAAACTAGGCAAACCTCCAATGATTATATAAAGAAGTACAAGTAAAAACCAAATTTACTTTAAATATTTTCTACCACACATAAATAGCATTTGCACATTCTAATCCAGAGAAAATAAGATGAAGTAAAGTCAAGATCATTCAACTAATCTAGCATAAGCACAAGTTAGCAACCCTATAATCAAATATGCAACTCAGAATTCATCAAAACTATTAAAGTTTAATATTTAAGACTATAAATTAAGAAAAAAGCCATGTAACAATTGACACAAATAAATTTGGACAATCTTTTAGGAATTCCTTGATTGTATTAACTACTCAGAGTATACAATTTTTTCTCAAAATTACCTCTCTTTAAAAAATGGTAGTACTGCCTTTTATAAAAGGACAAAGTTGTATACTGGATAGTTACAAGATATAAATGTACAAGAACTAAGGATATATATCTTTTTTATACAAAATTTTAGAAGACATTTTATTTTCCAAACTAAACTAACCTAGAGGCAATATGCTAACAAACTAGCATATGCATTTATAAAAGAATATTTGTCTTTCAAAATATTACAAAATGTTTAAAAAATGGAATATTAATTAGTTGGTTAGTGGGCCCTAGACCTAATAACTTTCTAACTATTGATAGAGGATGTTCATATCCCTCTATTGCTATTCATTAACTAGATATAAGTCCACAACCAGTTTCAAGAGAGACTCTTCCCCTTTGTCAGCAAGCTCATTCAATTCCATATCATTCCTAGCCATAGATTCCTTTATAATATTAGCCTAATTTATCCTTTCAATTGCATTGAAGATCATGTTTAGGATCCTGATATTGTATAACCCAAACTAGCCTTGACTCTTACTTTTTATTTCCTGAGTCACCAAAGTAGCCCATTATTTGAATTCATCATTCTTGATGATGCCAAGGATAGTAGGCTATGTTGGGTCTTTGAGAATTATCCCAAGGAGATTTTAACTCCTTTACATTATCTCCTCATCATCTTTTAGGAGTCTCTCTAGCTCTTATGACCAAGTACATAAACTTTGGACCTTGTCAATAAAAATTCCTAGATTTACATTCAAGTGTCCCAAACTAATTGATTTAAACCTAGGAATATGCCTTCTAACTTTGATTTTCATTAACCCTATTATTTTGTCCTTTGAAGCTTTCCATTAGGATATTAGACCCTTGGACACTATGTTATGCTATGATAATACACTTTACCTCAATTTTATTGATTTTAAGGCCTCAAACATGTCATAAAAGGATGCATCAAGCATTTCTATCATTGCCTTAGGCATTGATAAAATATATTGTGTCTCTGAATTCTCCTTTTCCTTCTCCAAATCAGATATTCTTTGCTTCATACCTCTAACTACTATACTGAACTAATATGAGTGAGCATCTTTCAATTTTTCAATGTCCTCTACATGGATGGGGTGCTTCCCAGGTCTCTAACCTCCAAGTAGAGTTAATCCAACAAATGGCTCAACCTTCTAAAAGGTGAAATATTCAATTTCCACCATGGCTTTTCTAGTTGTCACTCTCTCTAATCCATCTATCTCTTGATTAAATTTCATAGTAGTAGTTAGTTGATGTACTTTAAAGGTTCAAGATCCTCAATTTTATTACTCCTTGATACTCCCAGAGCATCTATTTACTTGTTATCTGACCTTGTAGTAGCCATTATTCTTATTTCTTTCTTGTCCATCAAATCCCTTATCAATGGCTTGATATCATCATGTACATCAATGTTAATAGTCTTGGTTAGGGTCCATGAGTGGTGCCAAGTGGGTATTTTTTGTACTTTTCCATAGATGAATGAATTAGGGATGATTGGTCCATTCATGGGGTATTAATCATCAAATAAGTTGACTTCAATCATGGGGTGAGTGAAAATCAAATTTGGCTTCTTTTATTCAATTGGGACCATTTCCAATTCTACCTTTATCTTCTTCAATAATGCCACTGGGAATAGGTCTAGGGTAACTTCTTTCCCTTTTTCTTTCTTAGCCTCCTCTTATTGGACATGTACTTCCTTAGCATGTTCCTCCTTTTCATCAAATATATATGCCTAATAAATAACCTTAAGGGCATCCCCCACTATCTCATTAGGTTCTAGGGCAATCATGTCTAGCTACTCAAATAGAGATATTAGTCTTTGGGGAGGGAATGAGGATGATGGGCCATTAATAGGTCTCTCTTCTAAATTTTGCTTGTTAGGACCTTGTGTAATTTTTGATTTTTGATGTTGAACTTACACTTGTGGTTTCTCTTGAGGGGGCTTGAAGTTCCAGGTAGCAAATGGTATTTCATAGGTCCCATTTGCCATATGTCACCTGGTGGCTTGTTATCACTAGTCAATCTATGCTTAAGTCTAATGTTATGTACCTTTAGCCTAACCATTATTTCTTAAGAATTGTTTACTTTGATATATATGGTGTCTTGGACACTGAGTTGGTGCACATACACTTTCTTGGACAATTGTTTGGATTCAAGTGTGTGGAGACCATGCCATTAGGGTGCCACAATTTATACTCATCAAGTTGAAATTTGAATGATTCGTTATGCCTGGCCATAATATTCACCTAATAAAAATTTTGTAACATATTTCTACCAATGGTTAAAGGAAAGTAATGGAGGAGGTCTTTCCTCTTATCTTTATACACTTTTTCCACATCGTTAAGAAGTTAGTATGCAATTTTTTGATCTGCCATCTTGATCAGAACATAAATAGACAACCTATAAGGTTAGATCAAAATACCTTCAATTATGATCACTGTATAATTTGGATACAAATAGATGTCTCCCATTAGCTCCAAATATTTCTTTATTAGAGGTCTAATCCTTGGTATGGTGATTCCTATAATGTATTCTACCAAGGATGGATAGACACAATCATAGATGAATTGGATGTTATGCCTATATTTTAATATGTGTAGCTTTGAATAATAGTGGGAGACTATAAATCTACCTTTAGGTGACCAATTTTTGATATAAGAGATCTAGGTGGAGGTTAGCAGGGAATAAAATAGATAAGACATCATGAAGAATTGTGTACTAGTATTCTTCTTAATGGATATGAATTATCATTCTAAATGCATGTTGATCATCTCTCTAATGAGGGGAGTGAGTTATTTCTCTACCATTAAGTATAGTAAGACACCCAAATATTATTAACATAAGTGGTTAAAGGGGCTCTAGGTATTTTATTCAATAGAATCATGCTTATCCTAACCCTCTCTCTAAATTGGGCAATTAGGATCTTGCCAGCAGGGTCTTAGACCACATAGTTCCCTTGGAAAAACCATAGCCTAAGGATGGTGTCTAGATCATTCTTGCCAATCCAACCGTTAATAGTGGGCAAATCCACTTGGATTTTTCTATGTTTATAATAACTCTCAAAGTCTAATAGTGAAATGAATGTTTAACCATAGATGCCATATAGATGCCAAATAGTGAAATGAAATTAACCATATTTGAATTGAGCCTCATCATTATGCCACTTGGCACCCCTATGATATTTATAAGATCTACTTCCTATATCATTCATATATAAAATGAGAATACATCACATGTCGAGCACATAGGTTGTCAAAGCTCTATTGAAAATTCAATGATGATCTCATGCATTAGATCATCTAGGTTTGACACAATGTGATCCATTAATCTTGTAAGATGCATAAACTTTAATCTATGCATGGTTACAGAAAGGAATTAGGCTAAAATATTTTAATATAAGTTTATTTAATGTTAATAAACACACCAAAAACTTATACTACAAAATTTTATGCTAATTTTTAAAGCATAATATCAAATAACCCCTCGAATGACATAAAACATGCCCTTTAATCTAGACAAAAATATTGGATGATCTTGAATTTGAAAACCATTCATGGATGTTAATGATAACCTCGTGAATGTCAAATGATGTTTTTGAAGATGTCAAATTAAATTTTTTGAATTCTTTTAAGTTTGGTACTTAAAGTTGATGGTCTCACAGATGTTAATGATGGCCTCATGAATGTAAAATGACGATTGTGAGAACATCAATTTTAAGCTCATGAAGTTCCTTTTAACATTAAGTTTTGTATGTAAGATCTTTATGTGGTGGCTCTATGGGGCTTGCTATGATTTTTAAATTTTTGACATTGTCTTTACTCTATTAGATCTAAATATGTGAGTGATTGTGAATCATGGATCATGATCTAGGTACTTGTACATGATAGGTTCCTTTGATTAATTAAATTCAAAAATATATGTTTCAAACTAAGCCCTTATTGTATTGAAATATACAACAAGGCCTTATGATAAAACTTAAGCTTAAGCTTATATTTAGTTCTAGGGCCCATCTAACCTTTAGGATTCCATCACACCATTCGATCTTTAGTTCTGCTTAAGCATGAGCTATTGGATCTATAAAGAAATAAGGTATTTAAGTTAGGAGTCATGTAGATAGAAACTTAGGCTAAAGTGTTAAGGCTAACATCTTATTTGTGTTGATAAACATGAATGGGGAATTATAATCAAGACTTTAAGCTAAATAGATAACAAAGGGGACCATGCTATAAAAAATTAAAAGTGGACCTACCAACATGAATATTATACTCAGTTAGAAATAAGTAAATAATAAGGGGTAAAATAATGAAAGGGGACCAAGCATGATTTTAGGTTAGGGTTCAGATGTATTGTAAAACATGACTAAGACTTAGAATAAAATAAGGCTTGAGTCATAATTTAAAGTATTGCCACCAAATTCTCCTTCCAAATATAAATTTGAACCAAGGTTTCATGCTAGGGTTTTTGAAAGAGAGATTTTTGAACATGAATTTAGATTCAAATTATCACAAACCCAAGGCTAGTTAAAACTTGAATAGAGTCACTTTGCAAATTCTAATCATGATCCCTTTAATAGGGCCCCATGAAACTTGAAAGTATAAGACATGAAGACCAATTATTATTAACATTAGGCAAGCTCAAAGAGAAACCATAAATCAATAAGCCAACTTTATAAAAGTGGATGATATTCAAATTCTAATAATGTTATAAACATGCCATGGTTTTAGGGTTAAGGTTCAAAGTATCTCACGGGTCCCAATTTTCAAAAAATGGGCATTTGTTGACCTCAACACCTCTTAAGAAGATAAGCATAGATATTTACATGCATTGGTTTACATGAATAAAAATAAGGAGTGATCCTTCATGATGAGGTACTATCCCTAACCTAGGAAATAAGTTCTACAAGAAGGGAATTATATTTTTTATATTTAGAGATTCAAGGAAAAACCTTACATGGTTAAATAATTATATAAGAAGTACTAAAAAAAGGGCTGGAGGATATTGGTTAAATAAATAAAAATATCAAACCATTCCTAAATAAAATCATTGACTTTAAAGGATAAGCATTGAAATGAATACAACATAGGATACCATTTAAATTGCCATGCATTAATGGGATGAGTTTCAGAGAGATCTATGTGAAACCCTTTTGTAAATTTATGTTTCCCCCACCTGAATGTCAAAATCTAAGGGGAACATGGATATTTGACTGAGGATGGCCAATCAACTTAGTGTGGGGTGAATGTTGACCCTAGATTATGGACTTCATATTAGGCAGTGGCCATGTCACCTTGATAGAAGGGGGTAGCATAAATGAGAGTTAAATAACACTAAAATACCACCAAATTAGAGTAAATTTTTAATATCATATGAGATATAGGTTGATCAAATCTCAACTACCCCATGGCCATGGTAATGGTTTTGAAAGAAGACAACAAATAGGAAGCAACTGAAGAAGTAAATATAGGTAGTGAAGGAGATGGTACTAAGTTTGACACCATGATTAATTGTAAGATAAGCATTATAATGAATAGGGAGTATTCAAATTTTAAATAGGGATGATGTTAGTTGTCTTTCCACTCCATCTGAGCTCTATAAATTACCATCCCATAAAAATATAAGGGGTTTTTTATGATATTTTTGAGGTTATACTTGTCACTATTATGAAATGTTGTTGATTTCTTGGTCTAGTGTTGTTATGAAGATTACTGATGTTTTTATCATAGAATAGAGAGAAGGAATAGTAGCATCATTCTTCTTGAGTTAAGATTATATGGGATTTTTGTGTACCCCATCTTGGTGTAAATATATTGTAAGTAGTTTTTAATACAACCATGGCTCTATGCTCGTAATATAAAATTATATTCCCATGTTATTTCTTTAGATATGATGTTATTATGGAAATGAATGCCTATTAAATTAATTACATTGTCCAAGGTGATTACAAATGTTTCTTGATAGGATATCCAAGTTCTTAGGGTAAGTCTAGATTAACCTGTACCCTTTCATTGATAGCATCATTACTAATCAAACCTGGCACAATGTAGATACCCTGATCTATGCCTCAAGTGAGTTTGGGGAATGCTTTACCCATGATATGATATCATAGGGGAGATTATCACTAGGTTCATATATTGGCATGTTGGTGCCCATATTTAAGGATAAAGTTCTAACACAAACTAATACTAATGATGGTATTATATAATAATATGAAAACATATCTTGAAAAGTACCATTTAAGGCATACACTTGGAGAGATTGATGCACTGATAAGTCATTGGAAGAGAAAAAATCAATAAAGTGATAAAGATAAAGATATTTAGTGTATACATAAATTACCTATAGTGAGTCAATATAATTTTACATTATATTCTAAAAAACCATAGCTACTTCAGTCACACCTTCCATTCCTATCACAGCCATTTCATCCCTTACACTTATCACTTGTACCACATTCATTGTTAGTGATCATACTTTCAACACTCTACTGATCACTCCATATTTAACTGTATAATCCAATTTGATCACACTACACACTACTTATTTTATTGAATTATTATAATAATAAGACAAATGTATATAGGATATATTATTATCTAAATATCAAAGAAAATAAATGATAATAGTAGACTAACTTGAGATTGGGATAATATTTTAACAAACTAATAAGCTAATGAGAGTGATAAAAATAAAATTACTACAGATAGCCCTACCTTGTGTGAGATTAAATAAGAAGTTTTAAACCAAGAAGAGTAAAGGCATAGTAAATGAAGGATAATATTTCATATAATATCTATAATACATAGTAAGGGCTATTGGTGAAATGGAATTGACTATGGTCCAAGATATGAAACAAAAAATGAGAAGATTGGAAAATAAAGATAAAAATATTATTCCTAAAAGTATTATTGAATATTTCAAAATGTATTTAGATTCATTAATTATGCTATTGGTCACTATTTAATAATTAAAGAATAAGATAAATTATTTATAAAAAATATTTAAATTATATCAAGAGATTCACAAATATGGAGGAAAAACTAAGAATTCTAGCCAAGGTAATCAAGAATGGGTTGTTTTCACCTAAAACATTTATGACATTATTTGATATTAATATTTGTTATATTTTTATTATACACATTAAAAATTATTTGTATAAATTACATGATTATTGAAAATATTTTGGATCTATTTAATAAATCTAGTATCTCTTTAAATATTTTTCTAAACAATCATCTTATACCCACTATAGATTTCACCACTTAGTTGGTCACTTTCATGATTTATTTAAAAATAATAAACTTAGAAGTGAATATGGGATGGAGAAATTAAGTTATTGACTTATTCATTGATGTCAAAGAAAATTCTAAAAGAGCCACTACTGTAAAGGAAATATTTACACTTCACTTTCAAATAATGAGATTTTTCTAACTAAATTAGAGTCCTTGTTTAGGGTGCATATCATTAACATTTACTAGATAAAAAAATATTATCAAGAATGTGCCCTAGATTATAAAATTAAATAGGAAGCGTAGGATAAAATTAGAGAGAATGGTTGCATGTGGACAACATTTGAAACTAGTTTTTTCTTACCAAGTTGGGCCCCCTGAGTGTGACCAACAGGATCATGGAGCCAATGGAGGACACTGCTAGTGGCAGTGCCTCTGGGGATTTGTTCAAAAATTTGGTAGTGGATAGTCCATCCAACGAATGGAAGAAGGAACTTACAAGTGAAAAGATGTGCCCCTCAAAAAGCATGATGAGCCTCCCTATTATCTCAGAGGGCACAACCCTACATATCCCAGATGATTTGGTGGAGGAAATCGTGGCATCTATAGAGCTTACATTGGTAAGTAAGCTTTTTTCTTTCTATCCTAGTATCAAAATGATTAAGAAATGGGTTCTATCTAGGTGGAAAGTTAAGGGTAGTTTTTTGATCACTGCCATGGCAAGAGGCCTATTACTTTTTAGTTTTACGAATAGGAAGGACATGATCGCTACTCTTACTAGAGGACCATGGCTGTATGGCCCATATTCTCTTGCCCTATGCTCATGGAAACTAGGATTTGATCCTAACTCAGACCTTAATAAGTCTACTCCTGCTTGGGTAAGACTGGCAGGGCTCCCTTTAGAATTTTGCGATGAAATTTTTTTCACAGCTATTGTCAATTCTATTGGCCAATATGTCACTATAGATCATACAATCAAAGAAAAGTCCAAATGTGTGTATGCTAGACTTTGTGCCAATGTTGAAATAAATAGGACTCTCCCTATGACCATAGAGCTAAACTCTAAATATGGGACTTGGACTTATTCTATCACTTATGAAAATGCTACCACTTTTTGTCAAATATGTAAGAGAAAGGGACATTTAATGACACAATGCAAAACAAAGAAAAAGGGGAGGAAAGATGATTCTTAGATTGAAGGGAGGATCAGGCTCTCAATTATAGAAAGAATAGAAAGTAGGAAATGTAGAGTAATGTGGAAAATCCTGACAACACAGAAAAGGGAGAGGAGACGAGAAAGGAGGATATCACTAGTAGTGAGGGAAAAGTTGTCCCAAAGGAAAATATAGTATCAACTGATAGTCAAAAGGCTATATTTAACACATCCAACCCTCTAGAAAAATAGACTAATATGTCTAAGGAAGGATAAAGAGGTAACCTTTTGATAGAGGAAGTTAATGAAGAAGAAAAAGTTCCAAGAGTTAGACAGGAAGAAGTAACTCCAGAAAGTCCCACTAAAGGAGAAGCAAACCCATAACTAAATACAGACATTTTCCATGCTCTGGAAGTTAGAGACCAAGTAGGAAACTACTTAGAAATAGGTGTAACAAGACAAAGTGGTAGTAATGAACAGGAGGAATGGGTTACCCAAAAGAAAAAGAATTGAAAAGGTAAAAAATTTGTAGATGTTGGCATTGAGCCCAAACAAGGGAGGCCAACCCTAAGAGAAACAAGACAAAGAGAGATTGCCAGGGAAATTGCAAGTGGTAAAAAGAATACACTGGAGACCCAAACCCCCAAACCCTTTAAATGAGAATATTAACTTGAACCTGAGGGGCTTTAATAATCCCTCAAAGTAGTTTGAGGTTAAAAATTGCATTTTAGATAATAAATTAGATATTTTATTACTTCAAGAAGTCAAGATGAATGAGGAGAATTTTATGAAAATTAATACCTATATATGGCCTAAGGTGGATTTTTCCATTAGTCCTATTGAAGGGGCTTTAGGGGGGATCGTCACTATGTGGAATAGTGCTAAAATCTAGGGGTCTCTTATGGCTTATAATAAGCACTTCCTGATTACCAATTTTTCTATGAAATCTTTGAACTGGTCGTTGATCAACGTCTATAGACCAAATAACAGAGCTTTGAGATAGAAATTATAGATAGACCTAAGCAGTTTTAGGAATAATCCCTAGAACATTAGATGGATGTTAGCCAGAGATTTTAACACTCCTTTATACCTTTCTAAAAAATAGGGTGGGATTATGGATTACTCAGACAACATGTTCGACTTTGCTGAATTCATCAATGATTGGGGATTATTTGGCATAGAGCTGTAAAACCAAAATTTTACCTAGACTAATAGAAGAAGAGGAGATCAAATGATTCAAGTTAAATTAGATAGATTTATTATATCAAGAAACTAGAAGGATTATCATAATATTTAGGTTTAGGATTTCCTTAGAACCATGTTTGACCACTACCTGATCTTCCTCAGTTGGAGAGAACAGGGACATTCTAGACCTTCCCCATTCCATTTTGAAGCTACGTGGATCAAACACAAAGACTTTAGACAAATGGTGTCCCAATGGTGGAAAAGTCCTATTCAAGTTAATCTTATGTTTAGAATAGTCAAGAAACTCCAACACATTAAACAAGAAGTTCATGGATGTAATAGATATAGCTTTGGGTAGGTCTTCCAATAGAAGAAAAATATAGTGGGAAAACTTAAGAATATACAACAACTGATAGATCAAAGGGATGAATCTGAGGAAACTTTAGAAGAAGAGAGTATCCAATCTTTAGAATGGAAGAATCTTATGGAAAGAGAAGAGGTTTTCTAGAAATAGAAATCCCATGTTCAATGGCTTAAAGAGGGGGATAGGAACACTACCTTTTTTCATCTCTCAGCTATGAAACATAGGAAAGCCAACTCAATAAATAAGCTTGTCATAGATAATGGAGAAATTATTACTGAGGATAATGAAATAGGGGAACAAGCCAGGGATTTCTTTCAGAATTTACTTATGGAATAAAATAATAATGATAGAATCGATAGACCTATGAAATAATTTATTGATAAAATCCCCTATTTGATAACAGAAGAAGATAATCTGGAGATGTTAAAGCCTATATCTGAGGAAGAATTCTATGTTATTTTATTCTCCATGGGTGATTTTAAAGCCCTGAGTCCTAATGGCTTTCCTCTTATATTCTTTCAAGAATATTGGGAGATAGTAAGAGCAGACCTCATGGCTGTTGTGGGTGATTTTTTTTAGATCAGGTAAACTTTTGAAACAAGCTAATAATACCTTCATAGTACTTGTTCCTAAAAAATCACAACCTTCACACCTCATTGATTTTAGGCCCATTAGTATATGCAACACTATGTATAAGTTATGTACTAAAATGTTGGTCATGAGGATTCAACCTTTGCTAGACAAAATTATTTCTCCTGCTCAAAAAGTTTTCATCTCGGGTAGGTAGATTCTTGATGCTGTGATCACCACACATGAGACCATTCACTCCATGGATAAGAGCATAATCCATAGGATAGCTCTCAAGCTTGATATTTCTAAAGCTTATGATAGAGTCTCATGGACTTTTCTATTCCAAGTGATCAAAAAATTTGGGTTTAATGATAAAATGTCTCGCTTGTTATGAAATGTGGTCTATTTTGCAAAATTATCAGTGCTAGTTAATGTTGTTCCTAGAGGGTTTTTCTCATCCTCAAGAGGAATTCATCAGGGAGGCACTCTCTCCCTATACTTATTCATCATTATGGCTGGGGCACTAGGAAGATACATATAAGCAAATATAGCCTCAAAAAAGCTAATGGGCATCAAACCTGCCTCCTCCATCCTATGGTGGTATAGAAGTTTTTAGATGATACCATCTTCTTTGGCATCTCATCGGTGATTGAAGTTAGAAGATGGAAGAATATCTAAAATAATTATGCCAGAGAGTCGAGACAAAGGATAAATTTCCATAAAAGCAATGTGTATTTCTTTAACACTCCTAATGAACTTAGATATATAATCATTGATATATTAGAATGTGCTAAAGTTGGCCTACCAGCTACCTACCTAGGTCTCCCACTCTCAGTTAAAGAGGTATCTCCTAGATTTTGGAATGGAATTGTGGAAAGAATGTAGAGGAAACTTCTTGGTTGGAAGGGGAAACTACTCAGTAGTGCTGGTAAACTGCAACTTCTTTGGGCTTCATTGTAAGGTATTCCTACATACTTCCTATCTCTTTTTAAAATTCTTTCATATTTTGCTGAGAAACTAGAATAGATCCAAAGGAAATTTTTATGGATGAGAGTGGAAGACAAATATAAAATGTCTTTAGTTAGATGGGAAAAAGTGTGTCTTCCAAAATCTCATGGTGGACTTAATATTAGGTCCATCAGGAACATGAACAAAGCCCTTCTCTCAAAAGTTAGTTGGAACCTAATCGATAAAAACAATGACTGGGGGGAAATAATGTATGCCAAATACATGCATATCATTAATGATTCAAACTTTATTCAACAGATGGGATTACCCCAGGGATCTATGATATCGAATAAAATGCTAAAAAGTAAAAGCCTTATCAAATAGGGAATTAGATGGAAACTTGGAAATGGCTAGCATATTAAATTCTGGCATGATATCTAGTTAAAGGACAAGGCTCTCATCATACATGGAAACTATGGAGAGATTTCTAACTTGACTACCCAATTTTTTTGGAGATAGGGTCAGTGATTATATGGAAAATAACAATGGGTTGAGGAGCTAGAAAAATCTTTTAGATTGTTGTGTGCACTAGCCTGAGCTTTTCTCAAGAGTTTAGGAGATCCAACAGTGCATTTAGGAGATCAGAATCCCTCTCTTTCCCTAAGAGGATGAACAATACTGGTGGCCAAATAAGAATGGATCATCTCTATCAAATCTACTTACCATATGCTCATTCCTGAAGCTTAGAATAAATATGTATGGAAAAAGGTTTCGAATCATACACTTATTCTAAAAATTAACATGTTTTGGTGGGCTGCTACTCATAACAAAATCCTTACTTAGGATAACCTTCAAAAGAGAGGGTTTACTTTGGTTAGCAGATGTTTCTTTTCTGGTTCAAAAAAGGAATCAATTTCACACCTCTTTATCCACTGTGAGTTTGCCTAGGAATTATGGGGCACAATACTTAACAACTTTGGTATTGAATGGGTCTACAATTCTGACCTTAAAGAAGTAATTCTCAGCTGGAACCCAACCTTCACACATCCCTAGCTTATGGAATTATGGAAGCAAGCTCTACCATGTTTGAGTTGGAATTTATGGAAAGAGCACAATCATAGAATTTTTAGGGACACTGCTAGAAATGCTTCTCAGGTGTTTAACTCCTTTGCTAAGACCATTATGGAAAGTGTTAAAATAGCTCATATTCATGTTTCGGAGAAACCCCTATCTCAAATTGAAAGCCAAATTATGGCCAAATGGAAGGTTTTAAACCAGATACCTATGTATAATAACTCCAAGATTCTATAGAGACTTAATACTAAATGAATTCCCCCTAAACCTAACTGGATGAAACTCAACTTTGATGGGGCATCCAAGTTAGATGGCAAAGTTAGTGGAGGAGGAATTATAAGGAATGATAAAGGATGGATGTCTGTTATTTATGCTGGTGGAGTTAGATGCCAGAGCAACAACTATACTGAAGTAATGGCTTTACTATGGGAATTAAAGTTAGTTATATCCCTAGGAATAAGGAACTTGAATATACAAAATGAATCTAAGATGGTCATAGATGCCATTAATAAAGATTCAAATGTGCGAATCAAGCTAAAAGACATCATTATTGATATCCAATTTCTTTTACAAAAGTTTTCTAAAGTTGAGATTTCCCATACCTACAGAGAAGGCAACAGGGTCGCTAATGCTTGTGCCAACCTTGGGCTACAATTTTTAGGTTAGAGGGTGTGGTGACAAGGTGTTCATATTACCTCAAACATTAGGGAGATCATTAAAAAGGAGATGACTTGTCAGGAATGAGGTGTATTGATGACCCTGAAAAGACCCCTGTTGATACCCCCAGCTCCTTTGCGAGCAAGAAGGGAAAGAAGAGAAAGGTTGATGAAGAGGAAGAAAATATTAAAGAGACTATGGAAGGGACCCATGGGAATTTGGGTAGGGCCATGGGGGGCCAAGGTGGCAAATCTCACAGGCCTTCCAAAATTAATAAGGAAGGATTCCCCTCCAGAGTGCAAAGGTTAGGGTAGATTGCTGGTAAACCAACCCCGAAGGCCAAACTAATTGATTATTCAAAAAGTGCTTTAGAAGAAGCAACCCAAGAGGAAAGTCTAAGGAGCTAGAAATCTAAGAAATTTTGGATGACACTAGAGGGAAGTAGGCTATTAGGGATTTTGAGGTTACTGAGGAGTAGGGTGCTAACACTATGGGAACTACTGACAATAAGGGGAAAATGTATGTCAAGGAAGCTGGTGAGGGCACTGAGAATGAGACTGATTGGAAAAATAAAATTGGGGCCCTAAAGGACCACATTCAGAAGCTAGAGAAGGTCTTTGCCAAAGGGCTTTGTAATACAATTCTACTAAACATGTCAATGCTGGAAGTGGTGGGTAATATTGGGTATGCTGACAATGCAGAGAATGAGAAACTCAATGATCTTATCAAATCAATAGTTATGTAAGGGGAGACCTCTCTGACTCTAGTCTTCTCGTGGCTTGTGTTTTGTTTTTGTCTGTTGTTCTCAGTTGTGTTGTCATCTCTATGAAGGCATTTTTTGTTTGTTTGCCTTCTTGTCTTTTTTGACTGTATAGGGTTCGGCCCCTAGTTTTCCACCTTACTTTATCAAAAACAATAATGATATGGGAGAGTTATATCTATTTTCATATTTTTTTAAATCATAGTATTTTTTGCATGAAATATTTATTAATTCATTTTTAGAACATAATTTTTATATTTACATGTGAACTATAATTTTGGATGTGGTGGTTCCTATCCTTAGATTATTTAGGTAAATTTATTAAACTTTTTTTGAATAATAATATTTTTTCAAGATAATAGAGTATCATAAATTATCTAGAATGTTTAGTGATGAAACATCCCCACTGGGATCTACCTAGAATAATGTATTTTTAAAAAATTTAATCAACATATTCTTTCAGTATATTTGACCACAAGAATATAATTAGTGTTCAAAATGAAACACTCTAATTAAGTTAACTATAAAATAAGCATGTGACATCTATCCATCACTGATCACTATCATCAGATCAAACACATCATAATTGAATATAGAAAGTAATTAAAGATTTCCAGCCATGGCTTGTACGAACATGCATAAACTATTGTCATGGTACAATAAGTAAATAATTAAATATAATAATGTATAATGTTTCAATAGTAATAAATATAATACAATGTAAAAGATACAAGATATGAGGCTCCATGGAGCATGAGTTCCCCAAACTCTAGTATCTATGGTAATCTTGAGTGTTGTCTTTCAAATAAGTTCTATTATGGGGAGGGAGAGCATCATACAATCACTTTTATCACACCAACCATGAACCATTGATCTCCTATACAATACCCTAATATGGAATGGTCATCCCTTCATGAATGATTAGATAGTGATGGTGCAAGAATCAAGAGGGACAAGCTATAGTACCTATGTGTTGTATAATTTTTAAGAACATGAAGTGTAACATAATAAAATCCTTTATAACATGATATTGAAAAAAATGTAAATCATACATATGAAATGACAATGTCTAAATAATTTTACTTTGGCTAGAGTTTTCAATAGTTATTCATATCTAGGATGAATTGAATTCATACACACCACTTGACCAGATTACCTTCATCTGGCATTGGTGATACTAATAAGCTAGTGAGGTATATCTCACTACTTAGTACCATAAATGTGAGATTTGGTTAATATAAATATAACCAATAAATTCATACATATTACTTCCTAATAGTATTCATAAAACATGAAAAACATAGGAATAATCAAGCTGTATTCATTTAGTCTATAAAATGTATGAATGAATCTCCATAATATTATTTATCACATAAAATAAGTAAATAAGTATAGTTTATACCAACCAGGTATAATCTATATTTAGACTGCATAATCTTATTTTCATAAGTATATTTAAATACATAGGATATTCTATGTCAAGTAATAATATTATAGTCCAACATTTTCATGTATACACTACTCAATTTAAATAGCTAGTGATATTAAATGAAGTTATAATTTTCATGAAACATAATCTTTCATTTAAACAACTTGTTACAACTTTAGGAGGTTGTACAGATACATAAATAGTTTTCCATTCTTCAAGAATATATAACATAGTTTTTACCAATCAAAAGAACTATAAGTTATAAGCATACATCACGATGCCCTAATATATGATATATATGTATTAACACTTATACATTTTAATATACTCATAATATGTTCTACACACAAGTTTTCAAAGAATAAATAAATAATATATGTATATAGACCAACTATCATTTATAATACTAATCAAGGACTTTATAATATTTTAACAAAAATTAAATTCATGATTCATCAAGATATTAATATAAACTAAATATGATATTCAATAGACCTTTTATATCAATAATTTTATCTCATTATTTATTTTTGGTTCTCAAAATAAAACAAATCAACATCTAAATCAAATTCACCACATAAGGCATTTACATAGTTTATTTATGTGTGTGTGTGTGTGTGTGTGTGTGTGTGTGTGTGTGTGTGTGTGTGTGTGTCTACATATATATATATATATATATATATATATATATATATATATATATATATATATATATATATATATATATATATATATATATATATATATATATATATATATATATATATATATATATATATATATTATGTTGAGTATGTTTGGGATGAAGTAATTTTTCAATCTCTTTGTAGAGACTAAGTAATATATCAAAATCATAATAATTTTATATAAAACAAGTTCATGGAGTTGAAAACACACACACACACACACACACACACACACACACACATCTCTCTATCTCTCTCTCTCTCTCTCTCTCTCTCTCTCTCTCTCTCTTCCTCTTCTCTCTCTCTCTCTCTCTCTCTCTCTCTCTCTCTCTCTCTCTCTCTCTCTCTCTCTCTCTCTCTCTCTCTCTCTCTATCTATCTGTGTGTGTGTGTGTGTGTGTGTGTGTGTGTGTGTGTGTGTGTGTGTGTGTGTGTGTGTGTGTGTGTGTTCAACTCCATCAACTTGTTTTATATAAAATTATTATGATTTAGATATATTAATTAGTCTCTACAAAGAGATTGAAAAAATACTGCATCCCAAACATAGTCAAAATATAGACTTAGCCTCCACATAACTTACACACTATTTATTCATAGTTTTGAATGTCAAAATATACTTAGTTCATATATATTCACTATTAAAATAAATAATTATACATAAATTACTCCTATGGGTATATTCTCGTGAATTTTTAAAACAAATGAGACCACTTTCCTATATATATTCTCATTGTTTGAAAAACTAATTATACCTATTCATATATTATCACATTTTAATAATCAAAATAATCATTGTTCATATTATATATGAATCATTATTTTGAGAACACAATACATATAAGTATCATTGTATTATATGATCCTATGCATAAATACATCACTATTTTTGGTTATATCATCTACTTTTTATCATACACTGATCGCACTTGTATATCACAATATACAATTTGATAATCCCACATACTTGGATAAATACATAGTTCTATATTGTGCAATTCAAGTTGATTAGGTGATTATATATATATATATATATATATATATATATATATATATATATATATATATATATATATATATACATATATATATATATATATACATATATATATATATATTGATCACCTAATCAACTTGAATTGCACATAAAGCAGAGCAATATATTTGGATATTGTATATAACACATAATCCTTATTGGATTATAATTGCTATTAATATAACTATATTTCATGGATTAAATTCTTATTACATTATATGATATAAAAAATTAATATATTTCTATGGATTATATCGTATCACCCTAATACAGTATCATTATTGACATAACAACCTAATATATTATTCTTCCCTTCTTTATGATATTGTAAAATTAGCGGTATATATATCAATAATGGATATAACATTAATCAATCAAAAGTATAGTGATAATGTAACATTAAAATAGAAATGTTTATTATTGTTAATGTTTATAAAAATATTAGTGATATTAATATTACTCAAATTTTTTATCGATGTAATTCACTAATTCTAAAATAACCTAATTATAATATATACATTGTCAATATAATAGAAATCTTAGGAAGATTAAGAACAAGTTACTAGAACATAAATTAATGGTTGTTATTCTAATGTCCATTTCCACAAGTATAATGATAATATATTATACATCAATTGTTTAACCATAAAATATAAATATATCAGAATCCCATAATTATGGATAAGCCATAATTCTAGTAACCATATTATACTACAAAACATTCATAATTTTTTAATTGGCCATATTAACCATGTGTGTGTGTGTGTGTGTGTGTGTGTGTGTGTGTGTGTGTGTGTGTGTGTGTGTGTGTGTGTGTGTGTGTGTGTGTGTGTGTGTGTGTGTGTGTGTGTGTGTGTGTGTGTGTGTGTGTGTGTGTGTGTGTGTGTGTGTGTGTGTGTTTAATAATAACCCATGTTTAACTACAGATATTCCTCTATATGTTTGATTATTATACAATTATGGTGCTAGTATAACATATTGAATAATGAGAATATATAACATACTTGTTAAATAGTTAATATTTTGAGCATGTATACTATTTATGGCTTCAACTCTACCATAATTTATTATTATATATATATAAGTAGTTAATGGGATTTTAGTCATTAACTTGGAATTTCCATTAACAACATTAAAAATAATAATAAATTAATATTTGGAGGATAAATTAATGTGGAATTATTTTGTTCTTTGTACTCTCTTTTATCTTGATCAAGTTACCACATAGAATCTAATTTCATTGACATGTTATTGTCAATTAGTATATATTAAATTCAATAGTATCTGATCATATTTAAATATAAATCATTGTGTTTTTTTTATGTCTAAAAAGCATACCATATATATATATATATATATATCATTGTTCATTGTTGCACCCCATA
>JARHVA010008722.1:0-82500 GCA_037957365.1 Torreya grandis
ATGGGGAATTTATCACCAATAAAGAAAGACCTTTGACATCAATGACAATATTTCCAATAATCTCCCCCTTTGTCATTGATGGAAAACTTAAACTAAAATTACCACATCCTAAAACCTACACATACTACCATTTGGAAAACATACAATAACTCCCCCTTATTGTAGTAACTTGTAGCTATTCCCTATACCTATTTTTGCACCTATACCTATACCTGTAATTATCCCCCCTTAACATCAGTGGCAAAGGGCCTACCTACAGCTAAAACTTAGCTCCCCCTCAATTGATACTAAACCACAATGGTAGGAAGTAAAATAAAATACTCACAACTTCTCTCATAGATACTCAAATGTGTCTTTTGGTAGTGCCTTTGTGAAAATATTTACAATCTACTTTGTAGTATTGATATACTCCATCTTAATCTATTGATCTACAACCTGCTCTCTCAATAAGTGATATCTAATGGGAATATGTTTTTTAATTGAATGCATCACTGGGTTGTTCAAAATATTAATAACACTTGTGTTGTCACAAAAAATAGAAATAGGTTCATCATATTTTACCTTGATATCTTTCAAAGTTTACTTCATCAAAAGCACTTGAGTACAACATAATACCACTACAATATATTCTACTTTAACTATAAAAAGTGATACTAAATTTTACTTTTTTCTTAGCCATGATACTAAGCTATCACCAAAGAAGAAATATCCTCTACTTATACTCTTTTTGGCATCTAAGCACCCTACCCAATCTAAATTTGTAACAACCAAAGTGAAATCTCTACCGATGGGATACCAAAATCCATAATCTAATGTCCCCTTGATATATTTGAATATTATCTTCACCAACTAAACATGACTATCTTTTAGAGATGACTGATATCTTGTAAACATACCTACTGCATGCATGATGTCTAGCCTTGATGCTATCAAATATAAAATACTACCAATCATAGATCTATACAAAGATTGATCTGTAATAGGTGAATCTTCATCCTTGTTCACCTTATTTCCTGTACACATTGGTGTGCCAACTGGTGCATAATCCTCAAAACCAAATTTCTTTAATATTTCCTTGGCATATTTACTTTGAGATATGAAAATTCCTTTATCTAACTAAAATATTTTCAATCGTAAGAAAAATGACAATTCTCCAAGTATAGACATCTCAAATTCTTTTTGCATATTATTAGAAAATTATTTTGTCATCTTTTCAATGTTTCCTCCAAAAATGATGTCATCAACATATACCACAACAATAAATTAATGATCACCTTCTATTTTGATATAGAGATTACCATCAGTGAATCCTCTCTTGAAACCTTAATCCTATAGGTACTTATCAAGTCTTGCATACCAAGCTATGGGAGGTTTTTTCAATCCATACAATGCTTTCTTCAATATGCATATATGGATACTAATATTTGGGATAATAAATCCCTTAGGATACTCAATGTAGACCTCTTCTTCTATATTCCCATTTAGAACCGTAGATTTGACATCCATTTGAAACACTTTGAAATTTTTAAACACTACATATGCAAGAAACATTCTAATAGCCTCTAACCTTGCCACTAGTGCAAAATTTTCTTCAAAATCTATTCCCTCAATTTGAGCATATCCTTTATATATTAATATTTCTTTATTCCTAGTCACTTCTCCATTTTCATTCAAATTATTTCTATAAACCCATTTTGTTCCTATCACATTATGATCTTTTGGTCTAGGCACTAATTTATAAGTAGCATTCTTTTCTATCTAATTTAATTCTTCATTCATAGCCTTAACCCAATGCTTATCATGTCTAACTTCTGAAAAAGTTCTAGGCTGAATTTTAGATAACAAAGAAAAATTGACTTGCTCAGATTCATTTACCATCAATCTTCTGGTGCAAATTCCTTAATTTATGTCTCTTATGATGTCACTTTCATTATGATTTATTTGAAAATATTTGGATGGAGTTTTTTTCCTTTTTATCCTTCTTCTCATCTTCATCTGATTCTTCAAAATATTCCTCTTCAATGATTTCAAGAATGTCTACTGGATCACTTATTCTTTGTGTTCCATCTTCTTCTATCTTGACACTTGTACTTTCAAAAAATTTATTATTTCTTTTGTTATAAAATTTATAAGCTTTAATTTTTTAAGAATAACCAAGAAATATACCTTCATCTGCTCTAGATTCAAACTTCCCAAGTTTTTCATCGATTCTCTTTATGAAGCATCTGTTACCAAAAAATCTAAAATAACCAATTATTATTGGTTTTTATTTCCATCTCATAAGGAGTCTTATCACTATTGACTCTTAATAATTATCTATTCTAAATATGCACTACTGTAATAACTACCTCTCTCCAATATTTATCTGGTATGTTGGATTCTTTTAGCATTGTCCTCACCATCTCTTGAACTATTTTATTTCTCTGCTCAACTACTCCATTTTTCTATGGAGTTGTGGATGATGAATAATATCTCTTTATTCCATGATCTTCACAAAAATCAATAAATTGATCTAACATGAATTCTCCTCCTCAATTTGATCTTAAACACTTAATCTTCAAATTAGTTTCGTTCTCAACTAATGCTTGGAATGCATTGAAAGGTCTGAAAGCTTATGATTTTTTATTTTAAAACATTACCCAAGTCATACATGAGAAATAATCAATAAGCAACATGAAATATTTTTCACCTTGAGTACTTTGATTTCTTATAGGTCCACACAGATCAGGTCCACACAGATCAGTGTGAACAAGATCTAACATTTGAGTGGTCAAGTACTCATTTTTTTGAATTGCCTACTGGCCTACTTCCCATGCTAACAAGGTTCACAAAGAGTGTCATATGGCTTTGTAAACTTTCAAAAAATTCTCAAAATTTATGTGACCCATTCTCCTATGCCATAACTAACTTTATTCAATTTGACTAAAATAATATCTTTGACTTTTGATGTCTGATAACATATAAAAATTATTGCCTATTCTCTGAGCATCTACAATTAACACATCTAAATATTTTCTCCTAATTTCATAACCTTCTACATAAAACTTTAGTGAGTGCCACTAATCACACATTTGACTTATAATAAAAATATTATGCTTAATACCTTCTACATACAAAACATTTTTAGTTTCAGTTCTACCATTATCCAAACTTAGTGTACCTTTTTTGGCAATACGGGTAGTAGTATATCTCAAAATTTCACTATGTCACCATTTATCTTCTTCAAGGTTATGAAATTGATTTTGTCTCCTATCATGTATCTCAAACATACACTATCAATGAACCATGGATTTTATTCATTTCTTGCATGCAAAGTTGTTTGTACCAACATAGATTTTTTAGGTTGTTTCCTCTGCCATGAACCTGTCTGAACTTTCTTCTTGATGAAGGGAGCCTTGAAAATTTGGTCCTTCTTGACTGAATCAAACACACTTATATAGTACTAGGCTATGTGTCTAATGTTTTTACACTTGTAACATATTATGGCCTCTTCATTAAAGCCTGATAGAGGAGCAAAAGAGTTGTGGCTTCTACTTGACTCTACATGACTTTCCTTCTCCTTATTTATAAAATTTTTAGCCCTTTTTAGACATTATATTCTCTTATGACCATATTCATTACAATAAAAATAATAACCATAAAAATAGGACCTATTTTTGTATGTTTGACCTGATTACCTTTTGTACCTTTGTCCCCTCCATCTTTCTTTGTTTGAGATGTCCTATGTATTCTTAACTTCTTCCCTTTTCATTTCTTCTTTTGTAAGATCTTCAACATAACTCTTTCCTTTTTCCTTATCTATGATAGTAGTGGCCTCCCCTTTCTCTTTTTCAAATCTAATACCTATCTTATTTTACATTGATATTTGATTTTCTAATATTTTATTTAACATATTAGTGTTATTTTTAAATTTTGAATCATTGGCTACTCTATCATTGATTGCTTTATTTATTTTCTCAAGATCTGATTTTAGAGAAGCAATTTCAATAACATACCTTTCACATTATTTACTTACTATTTTCAATTATTATGTTATATCTTCTTCATTCTTCTTGGCTTCTTCAAAGTGTGCTTGTAGATCTTCAATTATTTCCTTTGACTCCTTTTCATTTTTCTTGATCTGAAGCTTTAATCTTTTATTCTTATTTTTAAGAGATTTTAAATCTTTCAAGGTAAAAATTAGTTCTCCTTCTAGATTCATTTCGGCTTCATCCTATTCTTCTTCTTGATCTTCTATAATTTTTCTTATGGAGGCATATTAATGTATAGTTATAAATAGAATCTATTCTTATTCTGAATCATTGACTCCACTATCTTTGGCTGAGCTAGGATCTTTAGAATACAAACTCTTCTTCTTGAATCCCTTCTTGAATTTTTCTTTGAAATTCTTCTTGTATGTAGACTTTCCTTCTTCATTATCGCCATTACCGTTATCTAGGCACTTAGCTACAAAGTGTCCAACCTTTCCACAATAAAAACATTTGAAAGGTAATTTTCCTTGATATTTCCCTATGCCCTTTTTCAACTTGTGAATGAATAGAGCTCTGTTGTCATCTTCATCATCACTAAAACTATCACTTGATTCTTGAATCTTAACCTTATCTGTATTTGATGTCTTGAAAGTAGCTTCTCTCATTGAGGGTTTATCTTGTTTGGTCTGCATCTCATATGCTGTAAGAATACCATGTAGCTCATCCATCTTTAGCTTGGATAAATATTTCATCTCTTCAATTGTCAAAAAGTTTACATCATATCTCAATGGTAGAGATCTCAAAACTTTTTGAACTATAATTGATTATTCTAACTTTTCTCCAAGACCTTTAATTTGATTAACTATTTGATCAACCCACAAAATATAACTTGTTATATGTTCTTCCTCTTCCATATTTAAACTCTCAAATTGTCTTCTAAAAGTCTAAAGCTTAGCTTGCTAAACCTTTCCATCACCTTTTTAAATATTCTCAAGTTTTACCCAAGTTTCATTAGCATATTGACATTGCATAACTTTAACAAATTTTTGATTCACATAAACCACATAAAATAATATTTAAAGCTTTAGCATTATTTTCACTTTCCTTTTTTTCTACTAGAGTAGTTACAAGTGTTTGTGGCTCTTCATATTCCTCCACCACTACATGCCATATGTCAAATCCAAGGGACACCAAATAAGTCTTCATCCTTATGCTCCAAAAAAATAATTTGTCCCATAAAACAAATGTGCCTTATTTGTAGAAAAACCTTCATGTGATCTATCCATTGTGCTTTCTGATCTACCTTCAAGTAGTAAAACTTTTTCAAAGGAACATGCTCTGATACCAATTATTAAGCATGAAATATAATGAGAGGAGGGGGTGAAATATATATATATATATATATATATATATATATATATATATATATATATACATACATACATACATATATATATATACATACATATACATATACATATACATATATATATATATATACATATACATATATATATATATATAAACATATACATATACATATATATATATGTATGTATATATATATATATGTGTATGTATAGAGAGAGAGAGAGAGAGACCAAATTTTTATATGAAAACCCAAAGTGGGAAAAACCATGGAGAACAATCTCAAGTATATGAATGAGCACCAACTAAAATTACAAAGTTTTCAAGCACCAAATTGTAGGATCACCAACCCCTTTATCGAGAACCAACACATCAACTATTTTTTAGCACCAACCCATAGGAGCACCAACCCCTCTTGTATGTATGTATATATATATATATACATACACATATACATATACATATATATATATATATATATATATACATATATATATATATATATACGTATATGTATATATATATGTATATATATATATATGTATGTATATATATATATGTATATGTATATGTATATGTATATGTATATATATATACATACATATACATATATATATACATATACATATACATATACATATATATATATATATACATACATATATATATATATATACATATATATATATATATATAAACATATACATATACATATATATATATGTATGTATAGATATATATATGTGTATGTATATATATATATATGTGTATGTATAGAGAGAGAGAGAGAGAGAGACCAAATTTTTATATGGAAACCCAAAGTGGGAAAAACCATGGAGAACAATCTCAAGTATATGAATGAGCACCAACTAAAATTACAAAGTTTTCAAGCACCAAATTGTAGGATCACCAACCCCTTTATCGAGAACCAACACATCAACTATTTTTGAGCACCAACCCATAGGAGCACCAACCCCTCTTGTGTATAAAACACAACTATCTCTCAATGTTGATTATTCAGCAAATGATAGAAATCTATAATATCTCCTATTTTTATCTCTTCAAAAACAAATACAAACCATGCACTTTCTTGCATATAAAAAATGGCTTCTCAAGACTTTATTTAGAGCTTTCCAAATGACCTATGGCATTCACCCTTTGTGACCCTTCAATCTTAATGGAAAATGTCACCAAACTTGCATGACCCTTCATATCTTTATGTTTGAAAAGTCATATGGTGACCCTTCATATGAAAATGCATCATTTCCTCTTTTGTCTTTACCTTGGTGACTTTTTTGTATTCTTCGAAATGTCCCTTCATGGAAAAATGTACCATACCCTCTTTTTTATTCACATGGTGACTATTTGAATTCCTTGAGATGACTCTTCATGAGACAATGCATTCCATTCCTCTTTTGTCTTTTACCTTGTGACTCTTTGACTTCTCCATGGGTCCTCTTTTGACTTATATGCAAAAAAAATAAAAATCATTAATATTAAATAAATATTAACACAGATTAGCAAAGATATGAATATTAAAAACACCATTAAATGCAATGGGGCCTTTATCACCAATAATGCAAGACCTTTGACATCAATGACAATATTTCCAACATAATTATAATCTAACTTGGATTTTTTGTTAGATAACTTTTTAATACAAGAGAAACATCAATTTTTATTGTCAGTGAATGTTTTTATGTATTTTATTTATAATTTATGTGTAATTAGTTACTTTCTTTAGTTGTGTTTTTTAATAATATTTAGTGTGAAAAAGCTATAAATGGATTATTGATTATTTTTATTGATGTACTGATCTATATATGCTAAATAGATATTGAAATATTAGTAAAATATACTGGTTAAAATAGTCAAGTTCAAATTGATTCATAATTTTGATTGTCCATGAGTGCTTTCTTAGATGTAATTTTTTTTGGGTGTGCAATAGCTAATCTAAAAAGAGCAACATTTGTATGAGGCTTGTGAGTTTTCTTCATCATTATTTTATTATACTTATTAACCATGTCTAATTATGTGTATGTGATCACTGCTAGAAATAGGTAGAGGTTTTGAGAGCACTTGTCATTTTAGAAACCAACAAGGGAAGTAGTTCCTAAAAACCATATAAGATTTCTATTCTACCTTACCCTTCCCTTTTTTTTGATTTTTTTAAGACTTACCCACTTTATATTAGCAACTAGCCACCCATCCAACTCACATAGAGATTCACTACCTTTAAGGAACCACACCTCTATCTAAAAAACCTTGTCAACAACTTGCATTCCCTACCAACTATTCCATCAATAGATTGTAATAGATCATATACTTGTAACTCATTCCCTAGAGTGGATTGTACCTCCACTAAGATCCTAAAACATTAAAGGATGCCTTGTTAAGGCTATGTTGTGCATAAAAACTACATCAATAGAGACTAAAAAACTAATATATTATATTTAAAAATGTATAAAATAAATCCACCTTTCATGTTTCAAAACTTATGTAACTATGTCTTAAAATTCAAAGACCTACTTCATCAGATTAAACTAGTCAACTATACCCATTTATCATAGCAAAAGACAATAGACCTAATCCAAAATTCACCCAAAATGGAAACATAATTATACTTTCAATCTTGAAAATTATTATTTAAATACTTCCAAAAACTCTATTCAATCCTTCAAATATTACCTAGAAGAGACCAAAAACTAAACCAACATATGTCATTATAAAATAGACATATTACACCAAGCATGAAACTATGAATAAAAATGGATTATTTACTTATAAATACCATGAAACATTATTTCATATTTTAATGAGTTCAGAAAAATAAGTCTTTAAAACTACATGCACCACTTGATTAAATGAAACTATCAACATGTATTCAAGAAAAAATGTAGCATGTAGACTTTAAAACTAGTAGTGTGAAAAATTTTCATAAAAGAAAAAAAATTAAACTTGAATTGAATATAGTTACATAAAGTATAAAACCTATTTATATTTTTTATGTAAGATATGTAATATTCATGAATAATTTTTTGTTCATTCTTTTAACACAATCTTTATGCATGTAGGTGATAAATATATCAACAAGGCACATAAGAGAAGTAACAATATTTTATAATAATAACAATGATCAAACTAAAATATCAACTAAAACCTATACAAAACAAAATTCATGCATAATTATCCAATCTCTAATTGATTTCTCAAATCTTATCTTCATCAGCTTTCCTATTCATAATTTCATTTAAATCAATCATGCAGTGACTGGTTCATGTATTTAGTTGAAACATAAATTTATTCTTGAATAGGAGATCAAATATAAACATAAATGACACAAATAAAAAAAACATTTTTTCATAACAATAAATTAGTGCATACCTAAAAAAATATTAGAACATGATAAACCATGAAAAAATTGGTGTAATCCAATGTCCCAACTTAATCAAAAAAAGTGTACAACTTAGATTCCATAAAATGGATTGAAACAATGGTGTGATCATTGATAAATGAAATTTTTTTTATATCAAAGTGGTTTTCATAACCACCCATTTAATGAAACTAAGTTAAATTTTAACTAAATTATTAGATATCCACCAGTACCAAAACCTTAAGGCTCACTAAACCAAAACATATATTGAATAAACAATTAGTAAACCTTTTATAGATTTACCAAGTTTTCCTCCATAATTCATAATCTCAAGGCACATACAAGTGGATCTAACTCAATATTAAATCAAATCATTGATAGATATATTAACTATTCTTTGAACATAATGCTATTAAAACATATCCTTGAATGCATTAAAGCTAGGGATCAGATATATAATCCTCATTTATTCAAATATATCTAATCCATATACTAATGTTCAAATTAAAATCAAACTTAGAACATATGAAATCAATTATCCCACTATAGAAAATGTGATAAATGGATAATGTTATGGCTTTAAAATTTAGGAAATGTGATATTAATACAAACCAAAATATGGGTCTACCACCTTATAAATCATTGAAAGAACATGTTACCTTTATTATGTGAAAGAATGATTCTGATAGTGCTAAGAAACATTGAAACAAAATCATAAAAGATGACGTCACCATCACATAACTTTGCATTCCAACTAAAGAAGTTTAGTAATTAAGTAACTAATATGTACCTATTATCAACTTACTTGTCATCATTTAATGAAATTAAATAACAAAGACATATCCTTGTGTTTAGTAATTCAATGCAACTTTCATATAATTCAAAATAACAAATATATCATCCAATCACAATATCAACTTGATAAATCTTAAATTAATGTTATAATATATCAAATTATATCATAATTTCAATTTCAAATGTCAACAAAGATTATTAATTTCATTGATTATGACAATCATGAGTGCATACTTTTTGACTGCAAGAATGATATGCAAGTATACTAAATTTCTAAATGCAATAGGTAATTATAATTTTCTCAATATTATGTTATGAATCACTTCTAATCAATGTTATGAGTATAAATAATCACCCAATATATCAATATTTCATATTCAAATACATGTAGAGAAATAAATAGTTAAAAAATGTAAGCAAGTTGGAATCCACCAACAAATTTAAATATTATGAAAAAATAATCATATGGAAACATTAATTATGTCAATAATTTAAAAAAAAAGGGTACTAAAATAAGGCACATCACTGATGACCTTGATAACTAGTTTCAATTTGTGAAATTAGTTTGCTAATTAAAGTTACAAATTTCAACAGACTTGGGAGTAAGATCCAAGTAAATCACCCATTTAAGAAGCAAGATAATAAGAGATGGATCATTTGGCTAGCATTGTAAGAGGAATGGTAAAGATTATAAAAATAAAATTAAATATGTATGAATAAGTAATGCATATCTTAGAATATAAATTTTAAAAATAAGTAGAATTTGGAACACAAAATATCCAATACTTGTTATTATAGAATATAATTCCAAAATGATAGAATATTTACAAATTTAAAATGATATATTTATAGTGATATGACATAACATTCCATATTTCATCTATAATTATGAAATCATATAGGTATTGATAAAAATATAACTAAAACCAAATAAATAAAACATGAAAATAAGAAACAAATAAACAACAAAACAAACAAAAAAAGAAACTAAATAAAAAATTCAAATGATGACCATTGACTGAATGACAACCAATTTTCATCAAGATAATGGAATTGAAAGACATTTTTTCCAAGAATAGTGACTATTTAATAAGGGATAATCCAAAGTAAATCAAATTTATGATTCTTTATTACCTCTTCATGAGATTTATCCCAATACACTACTAAATCACCAACTTTAAAATACTTGGAAACTTTTTTATCAAATAATTTTTTAATTGTTTCCTTAGTTTTTCTCATTTAAGAAAATAAATAGTTTTAGTATCATCAATATCTAAGAGATCATTAAGTCTTTGCTAAACAAAATTATTATCTTCTATAAAATATTGAAGAGTGGTTTTAGCAGAAAAATTTAGAGTTATATTTAAAAAGTAGCTTCAAAGACATAAACAAACATGAATGGATAATAAACTATTGTAAATTTCACCATTATGTGATAAACTGATAATACTTCAAATATATTTAAATTTAAATCATTTTTATTAATCACACACTAAATTTTCCATAATTTAAATCAAAATTTTATTAGTGGACTCAGACTACCCATTCTCTTAAGGATAGTACTTTAAGGAATGACTAGAATTAATGGAATAACATCCTAAAAACTTTAGATAGTTATTTTAAATAAATTAAGGGCAATTATATGATATTATTTAAAGGGTAACACCAAACTTTAAAATAAAAAATTCGAAGAGTGAAATAACTTCAGTTGTGACATAACTTTTTAAAGCTATCACTTTAGGTCACTTAGTGAAATAATCAGTGGTTGTTAGAATATACCTATGACTAAGTGAATAAGAAGGTTCAATATTAAAAATAAAATAATTGTCCCACTTAGTAAAATTTTTATCTATAATAACATGAATTAAAGGCATTACAGGTAGTCCATCTCTACCAGTAAATTTTTTAAAAGGCATAAAGGTAAGAACTAATTTATATGCATATTTAAAAAGAGTAGGCCAGTAATAACCTACACACAATATTTTCTATATAGTATATTTTACTATATAATGACAACCAAAACTTCCTTAATGACATGCTTTAAGGACATTTTTTATTTTATTATGAGTTAAGAAATATAAAATAACACCATCTTTATTCCAATAAAGTACAAATTCTCTATTAAAACAAGTTTCAAAACTAGTAAAAGAATTGATGTTATTTTACATTTATCTAAGTTAGCTAGGCAAGCTTGATTTTAGAAGTAATAAATGAAATATTGATAACAAAAATCTTGTGAAAACAAACAATCTCACTCATACATTTCATGGACAAATTTAAAGTATTTGTAAAAGTTATCAACCTTTATAGTCTTGAAATTAGGTCTAGCATGAAGACAATTATCAAATGAAAGCAATAAATCATTTATGCTATAGGTTGCATTTTGATCCAAATGGTTAACTAAGTCATTTCCATTAATGGCCTTAAATGTTATAAATTCAAGATCAGACCCTTGAATCTTAAAAATTCACTTAGATAGCCTCCCTTGAAAAGTAGGTTGCTTCAAAAGATAAGAAAAAATAGACACATTTTATTGAAAAATAACTATTTCCCATCAAAAAATATCTAAACTTAGTCAAATATGAAATTAATGAATGTTTTTTTAACAATAGATATCTAGTCTTGGTATATTTCAAAACTTGGCTCATATAACCATTAGGCCTTTCTTAATAATTATCACCATGTTGAGTAATAACAACACCTATGGATTTCTCAATAGCATTAATGTAGAGAATAAAGTGATTATTTGGATTTAGTTTGGTAAGTATTGGTTCACTTGAAAAAGAACACTTTAAACTATTAAATTTTGAATCAAAACCTGCATCCTAGACATAAACCTAATTTTTATTTAAAATAAATTGTAAGTGATTACATTTATTAATGAAATTAGAAATAAATTTATGCACAAAAATTATTTTATCAAAAAAATATATAGAAGACAAAATTGATATTTAGGAGGTGGTAAATATTTAATAACTTGAATGTGTTCAAGATCAATTGATATTCCATTTTTAGAGATTATATAACCTAATAATTTCCCTTTAGTTACTCCAAAAATTGATTTCTTAGGATCAAGATAAATACAATATTAGTATCTCTTATGAATATGTCCCAAAGATGATTAATATGTTTCTTTGTCCTTTTATAATGCATAGTAATATCATCATGGTAGACTTGAATAACAATGTCAATTAAATCATTAAAGGCTATATGTGTATCCCTATCAAAAGTAGAACCTACATTCACTAAACTAAATGGCACTCTACTAAAATATTTTTTTCCTCTTCATGTAATAAAAGTATTATTATGTCTATCTTCCATATTCATAAGAAAATTATTATAACATGAAAATACATCAATAAGATACATCATTTCAAATCCTTTAACCTACTCTAAAATTTGATCAATTCTAGGTAGAGGAAAATTATATTTAAACTAGCCCTATTCATATATCTAATGTCTACACATAATTGAATATCACTATTTCAATTTATAATAGGCACTAATTTATCAACCCAACCATAATATATTATAATGAAGATGACACCACCATCTAACATCTTAGTAATCTCATTACTGATGGTGTCTTCCAATAAAGGGCTTATTATTCTAAACTTTTACTTAGTTTAGGTTTTATACTAGGTTTGATAGGTATATCATGTTTAATTATTTTAATATCATTAAATTGTTTGTATCTATATTACCAAGAAAAAATGTCAATAAATTTTATGAATAATTTAATAAATTGAACCTTTTCCTTGTGAGTACATTGGATTCCTAAATAAATAGATTTAGGATCTTTCTCGATGCTAAGGTTAATCAAAATAGTCTCACATATTATTCTCTTCATTACAATAAATTTTAGGTTGGTTGTTTGGAGTGAACATTGATTCTAAGATGACCAAACTAATAGGCAATTTATTAGTGATTGACTAAAAATAGTCACCATAATTCAACACATAATCATCATATTAAAAATAATTTCCTTTCAATAAATAACTAATATGTTGAAAAAAACTAAAAAACATATCAACTATTATTTAAATCAATTACTTTGGGTCTCAATATCTTAGTATAATAGATTTATAAAATTGGTTAAATTTTAGTATACTTAATATTGGAAGAAAAAATAGCAATATCATCAACACAGGAATTAAATTCTCCAATAACATGAGTAATATTAAAATATTCAAAGCTTTCAAGGAGTGACCAATTTTTTTGAGTGTATCTATGGAGAAGGTTTGATTTATCTTATATTTTTTTCTAACTTGTCTAATAATCAATTCATAATATCCAAAGACCTATAAATGCTTAATATTAAATTTAATGGTCTTTTCAAGAATTCAACATAAATATTCAAATTTAGTTATATTTTTAGTCTTACCAAATGCTAATTTATAAGCATAAAAAAATATTTTACCAATATGAGATATTAAAACAATTGTAACACCACTACCATGTTGGGAAAAACCTTTATCAAATAATAATGACCATATAATATCACTATAAAATATTATTTATTTTTGTTGTTTAGGTTCTTCTAATGTCAACAACTCATAAGTATCAATTCTAGTTTATATATAGGCAATGATATGTTGTGTGAACTCTATGAGATTACTATTCCATTCCTCTCCATGCATAAATCCAATTTTATTTCCACTAAGAACCCATGTTGTATCCTTTCCTAATAAATAAAAGTTTCTATGACTAATCTTTGTATAATAACATATTGTAATTAGTAAGGATACCAAAAATTTAAACATTAAACATGCATCTGATTATTTTATCTTGGGATATCTTGATATCAATATCATGAAATTTACCACAAATCTTGGTTTGATGAGAGTAAAATATAGTAAGTTTTTTTTATCAATTTAATGAGATATGCCTAATTAATCAGGAATAAATTTAGGAATTATGTTTTAGAATATTCTATATCAAGAATATAATTATCAATAACTTTGTCATGAGTCTTAACAAATACATAAAATAGAGGAATATAATCAATAGGGAAATCATTGCATTGAGAAAAAATAAAAATATGTTCATTATTACTATATTCTCATTGAAATCCTACTATATATTTATGATTTGGATTTTTAATTGTATCATTTATCTTATCAAATTATCTAGGTAAACCAATAGTTTTTAATAAATAAAAACTAGCTTTGATTGTAGCCAAATTATCAATAATATTTGATGTTGGAGCATCATCCCCAAGTTTGTAAATATTGTAAATAAGGGAATATTTGATAATAAGGAGTATTTACTAGGCTTAAATCTCTTTGTATAATCTATAAAATGCTTGGTAGGAGTTCCCTCCAAAAATTTTAATATGTGCGGATAAATAGAGTTTTAGGAGAGTCATTAATATTTCTAAAGAAATTAATCCATTTCATATTTTTATTAATGTGAGTCATCATGTAAATCCTAATGTAGAATAAAAATTTGGCATATATTGGGTTTGTTGAGAGAATCTTGGTAAAAGAGACTTAGATTAAGTAACAAATAACAAAATGATAATGCTTGACTCATGAGAAAAGGAAGAAGTAAGATTCTATATAAAAATAAGATTATGTGAATGATTAGATTAAGGTGGAGGGATAAAGGAGAGATATTTTTAAGATGTAGGTCTTTGAATTTAATCATGAAGGTCTGAAGGTCTATCAAATTTGTAGAAGTCTACATGTAAATTTTTTGAGTATCTCATGGATAAAGGAGATTTTTTTTAATTTGTGATGCATATTCAGACTCTTGAAGTGTAAGTTAATATTTTATAAGTCCTTTTATATTATTTTATAGTTTTATAATTATTATTAGCTATGGTGGTAGCTATGGTGGTGGCCTACAACATAATTATTAATGACATAGTCTGAGTGAAAAATACATCTTTTCTACGTACTTTTGAGATTAAGAAGAGACAAAAGTGATTGGAAAGTGTGTATGAGTGTATTAGAGAGTAAATTATAATAATATTATTAATTTTTGGTCAATAAAATATGATTTGAAACCCAATTTATACATACAATTTGATAATCAAAAGATTCATCTTTTATTCCTCTTTTGAGTTGATTTCTAACTCTAGAAATCATTAGGAAAATAGGATGTAAGTGTGAAGAGTCTACAAGAAGAGAAAAAAGTCTATGACAAGTAATTTTTCTATTTTTTAGCTCTTGAATCTATAGTTTCAAGATAATCTAGAACATTTGAACATTTTTATATTTTAAATTATATTGTTTGGGACTACCAACAGGACTATTAGAATATTTATCCTTGTTGATATTTTCTATACATAGACATCATAGGATGGATTTGACCATGGTCAAGTTACTTCGTAGTTGGTTAATAAAATTTGAATTGGTTTTATGTTAGACCAATAACCTATTTAATAGTATTCGGTAAGAGAGAACATCATTTGATCTTCTACAATTCATGGGAGGCAATCATAAAATTAAGAAGAGTTTTACATGGTAGAAATGCATCTTATTTTAAGAGTTGAATCTATCTAAATTAAAGTACTTTGTAGAAAAAAACCTATTCTGATATGTTCTTGAAGCCACTTCATTTTCATAATGACTGAGATGAAATTCAAATTAATCAAGGAAGGTGAAAGGATGGAAAGAGGAATATTAAAAGTGGCCTCATTTTAGGAAAATAATATTAATTTTCGAGGATTGATTGGAGTATACATATAATTTTGATACAAAATGGAATGGTCCTAGTTTTATTTTACAAAGTTAGTGAATCTAGAATAGTGTGAAGCCACTGATTTGAATATAGCAAGATTAGATTATAATTATTATAATTGTTCTTGGTTTTCAAATATATGGAAAGGATGTCAAAGATAAATTCCATTGATAAAAGAACATAATAGGGTCTGCATAAATTGTTAATAAGATACTGGTAAATATTAAATACTATGAAACTTATTGAGACATGATAGCATTAAAGTGCAAGTTTGTAATCAAGCTTGTGGAAGGTGGATTCATTATTGTAAGTTATTGATTAGGTAAGCTCAATATTCCATTTTTTATTGTTTGAAAACAATACACACAAATTTCTATTTTGGGGTGAGCGGTTCATTAAAATATTTTGGGAAAATGGTTCATTATCATTGTTGAATAAATAAGAGTATCATATTTGTCTAGCTTAGTCAATGAATAGTAGACAAGTTCAATCGACTATCTTTAGGATTTGCACTTAATAATGAAAAAGACCAAAAATGTTGAGGTATGAAATTTTTATGATTTAAATTATATATATCCAAAATGAAGATGTATTATTTCATGTATTTTGACACTCTATTTACTCATTAAAAATTGGCAATATGTTAATATAATTGTAATTTTTTTTAAATGTGCAAGTCATCTCTATGGAGAATCAGAGGATTGTGAAGTTAGAACTGAATTGTTTTAAATAAAATAATAGAATTAAAATAAAATTAATCAATAATAATTTTGACACTATTGAAATTATTGTTTGTATTACCAAATATCAATATTAAGAATATATTGAGATAGCAAATGAAAGTTGCAAACCTTTAGTAAAAGGATCATAAACAAGGAATTATATAACGAAATGAGATAAGGATTGAGTTATCAATAATTGTATATTAGGAGAATATGAAATAATAATGGTGATTGAGACCTTGGTTGTCAATTATTAAAAAAAAATTGGCAAAGCATTTGATACTAGAGATTGCTATCAATTATATTATTAGATCTTTTTGGGAAAGGAATATAATTTTAAAATTATTTGGAAGCTAATCAAATTAGGTTATAGGCTAAGATATTATAGTGATCAAATTACAATTGGTTACATTAGAAGGATTTAGAAAAAGGAGATTCAACACATATAGCTCATATAAAAAAGGTATGAGATTTTTTGCATGGATTTGTTGAAAAATATAGATTGTAGTAATTATAATAATTTTTTTAAGGAGACAGTGATCTCAATAGAGAGGCACAGTGAGAGGTTTTGAAACCTTAAAATGTTGTGACAAAATTAATCATAAAACCATAGAGGCTTAAAGAGAAAAGAAAGAGAGATAGTAGGAAGCTTAAAAAAGAGAGAAAATTCTATATTTAAGGACTAGAGGATATCAAAAGACTAGGAAAAGAGAAGAAAGCCGAGGTGAGATATTAAATCAAGTAGGATAGACTTGATTGATAAGTGAGATTGAGAAAAGAGGAGAGAGAAATAATGAGAACATATATTCTCAAAGGGAGATTTAGAAAATGATTAGGGACTCAATGAAAGATAAATACCACAAAAGAATGAAAAGGAGAGATTTGATTGAAAAAAAAGATATAGTTGATATAAAAGAGAGAATACAAAAGCGAAGATTATTAGTTGAAACTATGATGGAAGATAATATCCAAGAATATGGATGGATAATGAGATACAAATTGAAGTGGCTTCTCAATGAGATCATTGAGAAGAGGAAAAGGAAACAAGAAGCTAAAAGGGAGATGAAAGAGTCAAAAAAGCCTCAAGATTTTACATTTGATGAGTTTTTTTCATGTGTGTCTATAGGAAATAATGTGAATGAAGGATAATACCACTTTGAGGGTACAAGGTCTAAAATTTTTAAAGAATAAAAGCATGGACAACATGCTTGCACTGAAGGCAAAATTGGCATGATAAAAGAATTTGAAGAGGTAGATATCTCCTATCTAAAGGAAGGAGAAAAAATAGGTGGAATTTTTTTAAAGAATAAGAAAGTATTATTAAAGACATGAATGAAGAAGTAAATCAAGGAGGAACAAAGCTAATTCCTAGAAAACTTGAAGAGGCTATATGGACTAAATATTTTGCTTCAAATACTATTTTTATAGATTTGAATACAAAATTGTAAAAAGAAGGTTTCTTAAACAAATAATATGAGTCATTATATAGACTCAATGTGAATAAAAATGTAGAACTAGCTATGGTAAAAATTATGGTAACTTGTGAACAAGAAGAGGTATTTAATAAAGTTTTACTTATAGAGGATGTGAATCCTAAAGAAAAAGAGATAATAGATACATTCCTAGTTTATCTTGATGTAGAAGAAAAGTGTGAATAAGTAATTCAATTTTATGATACTTTAGAAAGGGATGAAAAGCATGAGGAATAAGAGTTCATGAGTGATAAAAACCAAGAGGAAAGAAAATCATATATGTAAGTACTTAATAATATAGAATTATCACAATATTTTTGAATGTATGGATACAAGTATAAAGCATGAAGGATGTGTGGAAAATTAGAAATTCATGAATAAGAGAAAAGAAGAAGAAATAGAATGGAAAAGAACATAAAATGTGTCAAGTATGGAGACACCTGTGAAGTTAATATGGTTTCTTTATTTCATACTATATCATGATTTCAATCATTTGGTTACAATAATGTTAAAACAAGTTATAAAAAATGTTTTTATGATAAAAAGATAGAAATGTACATTTGATCAAAGAATCAATAAAGGATTAGAACCTATTTCGAGGTTCTTAAGGGGAGAAGTGTACAAAAGAAGGAAGAAAGATGAGGAGAAAAGAAGAAATCAAGAGAAAGTGGTGAAGAATGGTGAAGTGGAGAAAAAGAACATGGAGAAGACAATGGAGAAGTTTTATTTTTATAGCTTATAATTTATTTTTAGTTATGTTTATGTAGGTATGTGGAAAATACATAAAATTAAATATGGACAAATTAAGTTTGCAAATGAAGATGAATATAATAAAAAAGATAAAACCAAAGAGAAAAATTAAAACGTTAATAAACTCAAAAGAACAAGAACTAAAGAGAACCAAAAACAAAAAAAATAGAAGAGAAGAAAAAAGAAAATCTCCATTTGAGATTAAGCTCTAAAATCTTTTATTTTGGGAGTATGATGTAGGAACATTATCCCCAATTTTGTAATATTGTAAATAAGGGCATATTTTATAATAAGGAGCCTTTACTAGGCTTCAAGATCTTTTTATAGTCTATAAAATGTTTGTAAGGAATTCCCTCTAAAAAGTCTAATATATGTGGATGAATAGAGTTATAGGAGAGTCATTAATATTTATAAAGAGCTTAATCTATGGAATATTTTTATTAAGGTGAGTCATCATGTAAATCCCAATGTAGAAGACAAATTTGACATGTATTGGGTTTGTTGAGAGAATCTTGGTAAATGAGACTTAGATTAGGTAAAAAATAACAAAATGATAATACTCGAGTCATGAGAAAAATAAGAAGTATGAATCTATATAAAAACAAGATTGTGTAAATGAGTGGATTAATGTGGAGGGATAAAGGAGAGATATCTTTAAGATGTAGGTATTTGAAATTAATCATGAAATTATGAAGGCCTGTCAAGTTTATAGAAGTCTACATGTAAAATTTCTAAGTATCTCATGAATAAAGGATATTTGTTTTGATTTATGATGCATCTTCAGAATCTTGAAGTTTAATTTAATATTTTAATATTCCTTTCATCTTATTTTATATTTTTATAATGATTCTCAGCTATGGCAGTGGCCTAAAACATAATTATCAATGACATAGTTTGAGTGAAAAAAAAATTGTATATTTTTGAGCTTGAAAAGAGATAAAAGTGATTGGAAAGTGTGTATGAGTGTATTGGAGAGTCAATTATACTACTAATATTCATTCTTAGTCAATAAAATGTGATATGAAACTCAATTTATACATATAATTTGATATTCAAAAGATTAGTCTTTTATTCCTCTTTTGAGTTGATTTCTAACTCTATAAATCATTAAGAAAATAGGATGCAAGTGTGAAGAGTCTACAATAAGAGAAAGAAGTCCATTATAATTAGTTTGTGTATTTACTATCTCTTTAATATGCAATTAAAAGATAATCTAGAATAGTAAAACAATTTTATATTTTGAATTATATTATGTGGGATTACCAACATGACTATGTAAAGTGACAGGGCCATCTATGTCATTGATTTGTTAAAATATTTTTCCTTATTGATATTTTATATACGTATATTCATCATAAGATTTATTTTACTCTTGTCATGTTACTTCATAGTTGGTTAAGAAAATTTGAATTGGTTTTATGTAAGACCAATAACCCATTTAGTAGTATTCGGTAAGAGAGAACATCATTTGATCTTCTACAATTCATGGGAGACAATATTAAAAATGACAAGAATAATACATGGTATAAATACATCTTATTTTAAAATTTTGATTTATCCAAATTTAAGTACTATGTAGATAAATGGTATTCTGATATGTTCTTAAAGCTGCTTCATTTTCATAATGATTGAGATGGAATTTGAATTAATCAAGGAAGGTGAAAGGATGGAAAGAGGAATATTTGAAGGGGACTCATTTCTAGAAAATAATATTCATTTTCAAGGATTGATTAGAATATACATATAATTTTGATACAAAATAGAATGGTCCTGGTCTTCTTTTTGAAGTTACTGAATCTAGAATAGTGTGAAGCCACTGATTTGAATATAACAAGATCATATTATAATTGTTCTAATTATTCTTGGTTTATAAATATATGGAAAGGCTACCAATAATAAATTCCATTGATATAAGCACATAGTAAGGTATACATAAATTGGTGATAAGATACTAGTAAATATTAAATATTGTGCAACTCATTAAGACATGATAGCGTTAAAGTGCAAGTTTATGATCAAGCTTGTAGAAGGTGGATTCGTTATTATAAGCTATTGATGTGGTAAGCTCAAAATTCCATTTGTTATATGCATGTAAAAATTTATACTCTAGGGTGAGTGATTCTTTAAAAAATTCTAGAGTGAATGGTTCATTATCATTGTTGACTAAATAAGAGTATCATATTTGTCTGACTTAGTTAGTGAATAGTGGAAAGGTTCAAATGACTATCTTTAGGATTTCTACTCAATAATGAAAATGACCAAAAATGTTGAGGTGTGAAATTTTTATGATCTAAATTATATAAAGATGAAATGAAGATTTATTGTTTGACGTATTTTGGCACTCTATTTACTCATTCAAAATTGGCACTTTTTTAATATGATTGCCAATTTTTTTTAAATGTGCAATTCATCTCAAAGGAGAATAAAAGGATTGTGAAGCTAGGACTAAATTGTTTTAAATCAAATAACTTAATTAAATGAAAATTAATGAATAAGACTCTTGACACTATTGAAAGTCTCATTGGTCTTACCAAAGACCAATAGTAAGAAGATATTCAAATAATAAATGAAAGTTTTAGAGCTTTAGTAAAAATATCATAAACAAGGAATTATATAAGGAAATGAGATAAGGGTTAAGTTATCAAGAATTGTCTATTAGGAGACTATGAACAAATTTAATGTTTTAAAGAATGAAATAAGAATGGTGATTGAGACCTTGGTTGTCAAGTATTGAAAAATGAGTGGAAAATAATTTGATCTTAGAGATTGCTCTCAATATTATAAGTACCAATATCAAGATGATGAATGTGATTATATTTTTTAGACTTATAAGGAGGATACTAAATATTATTGAATCTAGTAGACAAAGGATTATTCTACTAATAATTTTTCATAACATTATCTTAAGTAGTAATATTATGCATAGTTTTACATTTCTTTTGTGTGAAATGTTTAGAAGAATAATATTGATTTTTATCCATGTTTGAATTGTTTTAAGGTGTATCCATAATCCATTTAAATTTATGAAAAAATATTCAAGCATCAGGGTCATGATATAATTCAAAAAATCATAATAATTAAATTTTTATTTTCTTGGGATTGGAAGTCTTACCCAATGCATAAGAATTATCATTTAATTTCCACTTGACAAGGACCAAATCATCATTGATATTATCAATGGCCTTTAAAATTATACATTATTATAACTTAAACTTATGAAATCTCTATCTTTAAAATCAACATGTTTTAATTTATTTACATACTCTATGTATAAAGTAATAGTTTAATCATAATCTACAATATATTTGTCTTCTAAAGTCATTTTTTAATTTAAGGAAAAAAGTAAAAAAAAAAAAAATTAGACATTTTTTTGGATAGTCTAATAGCTTGAGAAATATTTTGACTTAGTTTAGTGAATTTGGCTATAAAATGGTAAATCGTCTAACTTAAATCAGTGAAAAATTTAAAAATTTCATTGAATAATTATAATACCTCTTTAAAATTTTCAAAACTAAGTTAATAATAATTATTTAATATCTTTATAGGTACTAATAACCCTAATAGGAAGACTAATAGAAGCTTGATAAGCTTTACTTCTAAAATTTTCAAAAATACTCCAAGATAAACTTTTTCAACAACAATACCAAGAGTAGCATAAACTAACTTAAAAGAATCTAAATTTTCTTACCAAGACTCACCAGGTCTTCTTGAAATTTTAGAGACATTAATTCCTTTAATAAATTATAATTTACTAGGTCAAGTATTAATATTAATGAGATTTCAATGAATCCAAGGATTCACTAGAGGTTGATCATTGTCTACATAAGGATAAACTTATTTATAAATTATTTCCACTAAATATTTGTTGTTTTTTAGACCTAAAATCATCGCCTAAACTCTCTATTCTAAAATATCTTCCATTATAAGTTCGGATAAGATCTCATACTTGACTAGGTTAGGTTTACTTTATAGTTGTGTTAGAGTCACTAGGGATAGTAAAATCATCAAAAGTAAAAGATTTATAAATAAAATTAGTTTAAAAAATAGTCAAGATTTATTCCCTTTTTGTTTGAATGTGATGATTTTCTTCCCAAATATGAAACCACATTTTAAAATTAAGATTAGTATACCTATCTATCTTAAACACTATTTCATCCTCTTCCTTGGATATAACCTCAATAATGTGAGTCAAATCATAAGGTCTATTATACCAAGAAACATGAACAATATTAAAACCAATATATACTTAATCCTTATCAATACCAATTTTAGGTTGGATGATAGGAGGGGAACCACCAATGGTGATGAGAAATAAGGACTGAGAAAACAACAATAAATTATATAAGGAAATAAAAACATAATAATAAATATAATATTTTTGAATAAATCTACAATGGAGTCACCAAATTTGTGGATAGTGAAAATTGTTACATTGATGAATCAAGTCTTTCACCTATTATGAATAAAAATATTTAATTAGATAATTTTAATCATAAGGGTTTGTTGATGCTTGTAAATGTACCATAGGTGACCTTAGTGTTTAAAGAACACTTCTCATTTTAGAATTTAGAAAACTCAGAGCATGAGTTACAGGTTTTGATAATTTAGATGTTTGTTGTGAAATAGAAGCAAAGTAAGATAAATATTCCACAATATTTATAGAATTTTGGTGGTTTGGAGCCACCTTGGCCCATTCTTTATGATTCCATGTTGATACTTATAGAATTACATTCTTAATTCAAGATATAGACTAATCCAAATGGATAATTATAATTTGGCTAAAACTAAAGGGATCATGGTGTAAAAAAGAGAAAAGAGAAGGGTAGGGAAAAAATAAATAAGTGATTGCCAATTTTAGTCTTGAAAATTATGACAAAGTATAAATGGAAATTGAATACACATTTAACAAATATATAATGCAACATAGCCTAAGCTTAAATCTCACTATATATCAAGCAAAATTTTGAGGAAAGTGTTTAAGAATCACAAGTAATAACTAGGTCTACTTTAGGGATTTACCACTATAATAAAATAGGCATTGCACATCTAAATACAGATAAAAATTAAATGAAGTAGAACCTAAGATCTTTCAACTAATCTAACATAAACACAAATCATAAACCCTATTATTAAAGAATACTATTCATAATTCAAAGATACTATTCAAATCTAAGACTTATACTAACAATTGAGAGAAAAGCTATATTAGCAATTGACACATCAAAAATGGACAATCCTTACAGAATTCCTTGATTCTATTAATTTCTTCAAGTATACAACATTCCTTAGAAATCTCTCCCTCTTTATAATGGTGATAAATTCCTTTATATGAAGAATAGGTAGTATACTTGTTAGTTACAAAATATAAGTGTACAAAGTCAAGGACAACTATCCTTACAAGCTCCATAATACACCTGCTTTCCCAAATCATACTTACCTAGAGGTAAATATGCTAACAAACTAACATATGCCTTTATAATGGAATATTATACTATAAAATACTACCTAATTTCTATTATAATATAATACTATTCTAAATTTTTGGTGGGCCCCCTATTTATTATTAGAGGATGCTAATGGCCCTCTCATGTTGTTCATCAACCATATTGAGATCCACAATAGGTTTCACGATGCACTCCTCTTCTTGGTTTGATAGTTCATTGAATTCTTTGGAATTTCTATCCATGGCCTCCTTGATGCTTTAAGCTTCGTTGATCCTCTCACCTGCATTGATTATCATATCCAAAATCTTGCTATTATCCTATCCAAACTAGCCTTTGCTTTTCCCTTGGATTTCTTGAGTCACCAAAATGGCCCTATTCTTAAACTCTTCATCACTTATGAGACCAAGGGTAGTAGGTTGTATAGGATTGGCAAGCATGGTCCCAAGAAGTTTCTCAATTCTGTAAATGAGCCCTTTATCATTTTTTAGAAGCCTCATTACCTTGATATTCTAGGTACTTAAGATTTGAACCTTATCAATAAAAATCCCCAAGATTTTACCTAGGTGTCCCATACTTATGGTTCTAAGGTTTGGATTTTATTCTTTGCTTGAATATGGAGGAGCTAAGAAATCGTATCCTCTAAGGCTTGCCATTGGGTGACCAGGACTTTGGCTAATGTATCTTGGGCTTCAAATGCACTTTGCCTCATCTTTATTGACTTTAATGACTAAAACATGCCATAGAATTAATCATCAAGCATCTTGATCATGTCATCTAGGACTAATAAGATTGCTTGAGTCTGCAAGTTCTCCTTCTCCTTTTCCAAAGTTTGGATCCTTTATTTTAGACCCTAGACTCTAGCCTTGGCTTGTTGTGAATGTGCTTTTATCAAGCTTTCCACACCTTCTTCATGTATTACATCCTCACCAAGCTATTATCCTAAAACAAGGGTCAAACCTATAAAAGGTTTCACCTTTTTAAAAGTGAATTCTTCCATCCCAACCATGGTTGTCCTGGTTATTACTCTCTTTAATCATGTTGTCTCAAGATTGAAATGAACTATGATAATTGGTTCTTTGAACTAGGGAGGTTCAAGGAACTCCACTCCTAAGCTAGTATATGCTTCTAAAGCATCCATCTTCTTACCTCCTAAGCCTTAGGTGACCATAATTCTTTTCTCTTCCTATTCCTTCATTATAACCTTTATCTAGGGCTTCACATCATCATGTAAATCCATACCAACCCTTGTTATGGCTTATGAGTGGGATAAAGATGGGATATTTTTAAATTTCCCATAGATGAACCAATCAGGAATGATTGGTCTATGGATTGGAAATTCATCACTAAAGAGATTGAATTCACTAGTGGGATGAGTGAAGGTAAAGCTAGGTTTCTTCCTTGGTTCTACTAAGAATAGGGCCAAATTTGCCTTCCACTTTTCATGGGAGTTGACTAAGATAGGTTCCTTACCTATATCTTCTTTAGGCTCCACTGAAGGGTCCTCCTCTCCTCCTAAGCCATAAGATTCTTCTACTTCCTTAAGGGCACTCTCAAGTGTCTCTTATTGATTAGAGGTTATCATGTCAATGTACTAAACTGGGGAAGGTTGCCTCTACTACATGGTTAAAGGAAAGGGTCCTTTTCTAGGTATTTCTTCTAATATTACTTCCCCAACCTTCTCCTTTCCTTTACCTTGATCATCCTAAATTTACTCTACCTATTATTAGGACTATTGCAGTTTCTCTACTTGAGGTTTCTCATGAGATGTCTCAGATGTCCTAGGTAGTAAATGGTACTACAAGGGGTGCATTTTCCATGTTTCCCCAGATGGCTTGTTGTCCATGAATAATCTATTCTCTAACTTGATGTTACGACCTTGAATATTGGCCAACACTTCCCCATAGTTCTTGGCTCTGATGTATATAGTGCCATGAACACCCAATTGGTGTACATACTCAAGCTTAATCTTTTTGTCCTTTAAATGTTATCTTACATTGTTTCTTGGATCCCACATCTTGAGTTCATCTAGCTGAAAGCCAAATAAATTCCTATATGTGACCATAACCTCCACCTACTTCTAATCTTTAATTATGATTTTCCCAATATCTAATGGGAAGGGGTGAAGTAGACCTTCCCTCTTTCTTTGCAAGCATTGCTAATGCAAAGGATGAGTTGGGAAGCATTCTCTTACTCAAAGAGTTTATTCAAGACATACACTAGTAGTTTATAAGGCTGGGAGATAATTCCTTCAATCCTAACGACTGTGCAATTAGGATAATACCATACATCCCCAATCATCTCCACACACCTTTTGATGAGAGGTTAAATCCTAGGCTTGGGGACACTTGTGATGGCCTCAAAGATTGTCATGAAAACATAGTCACAAATAAATTACATGTGATTCTTAAATTTTAAGATGCACAACTTAGAGTAGTGGTGTGATATAGTGGTCCTACCCTTTTGGGACCAATTCTTAATGCTATGGAAGGTGATTAAAGTGAGAAGGGCATCAAGTAGGTAAGAAATCATGTAGAATTTTTTGGAGTTGATGGTGATGAATTGATTGGCTATAAAGATGATAATTAAATTTCTAATTAGAGGGGTAAGTTTTTATTCCACTAGGAAGTGCATATATAGGACCCAACCCTTGTTTACATAAGTGCTTGAAGGGACACCAAAATCTCTTTTCAACAAGGTCATAATCACCCTAATACCCTCTCTAAACTAGATGATATGGATTTTTACATCAAGGGTTCAAAATATGTGAGGCCCTTGATGGATCCAAGGTCGTAGGATGGATTTTAGGTCATCACTATTATTCCATTCTCTAATTTTGGGAAGGTCCACATGAGAAAGAGGGAACTTATAGTACTTTTGAAAAGTAACAGGGGAAATGTATGCTACCTATTTTGAGTTACCCTCCCTAATAATTCATTCACCATCAATCCTACAATCAAAAATAATGGGGACAAGGACATCAATATAGTGTAATACCTCTAGTTTTGCCATGGTATGGTGGAGGCTAGCCATCTAGATGGAAACTAGGTCATTGTGTCATCTATTGGTGGTGGCATTTCTATGTTGTTCTTTTTAGATGGGCTCAAATTCTTATATCATAAAGAAAATCTCAAACCAATTACTAATGCCATAGATGTTCCATATATCTAGGTCCAGTTTTGTATCCTTGAATACTCAGCCCTCACTATCTATCATCAAATAAAGCTCAACTTCTTCCTTCAATTACTATCTACTAGTTACCATGGTCTCTATTTCTTTCTAATTGTTTATGCCAAATTACAAATGATATTTTTGAAAGATATCTCATGCTTAAAAACAAAATTAAAGTATATCTAGATTGAATTTTATAAAATTTCATCCATTTGGGCCACCTTTATGTATGGTCTAGGGTTTGGAGCTTTAATGGTAGAAGATATCCAAACTTTGGTTTATACATGTTATAGATTTGGTTTGGACCTTTGCCTTTATACCTTTGTGTTTTTAACCCAAAATATCTTTAGTTTTGTCTTTTTATTCTTGAATGGAGCTTATGTGGCATTAGTCTAAATCATTTGTGGCATTTTTCATAAATGTCATTTGAACAATAGCCATTGGTATTTATAAATACCTCCTTCCTTTCACTCTGTAGGATCAAAATCCTAGATTAACATGAGCCATTGATCATAATCTTGGCCCTTATATTTTAATTGGTTCTTAGTGCTTATGCCTTGGGGTCATGACACTTGTCATGATTATGCATCTTCCCCATGTTACAAATCTTATGTCAATCCCTTGTCAAATAATCATTGGCTAAATGATGGGTCCATAGATTCTTAGGGTTTTATTGAAAAGTCTCTAGGGACCTTCATGATATTAGATCAAATCCAGTGATAATGCATAGATTGTTGATCTACATACATGCCCAAACATTAAGTTAGTACACTCTTAAAATTTAAGACTTAGGCTTGCAAGCCTTAGGCTAAAGTTTGCTTCATGTTTACTGAGCAGGGGACAAACCTTAAGCTAAGGAATTTAAATCTAAGTCATGATTCAAAAGGAGGTCAAGGCATAAGCACTCTAGGTTAATTTATATGTTGTGCTTAGAAAACATGATGAAATACATTAAGCTAAAATATTTATGCCATGTGTTACAAACCATGCTGCAAAATAGGTTCAACATGAATTAAAATTTACATCAAATAAATCTATGATTTAAGGTCGATTATGCTAAAATGCCAGTGGATCCTTAAAGCATAAACTTAGGCTACGTATATTTATTACATATATATGCATTTTGTAGATTGAGGCCTTCCAATTTTGGCATATTTTGAGCATTTCCCTCAACTTGGTGAGCCACTTTAGATTAAAAATGGGTTTACATATGTTATTTAAAAATTAAGCAAGATATTTTAATTTTGTTAATTTGATGCTCTCACAAACATCAAATACATACTCAAAAGTGTCAATTTACAATCGCATGGACATCAATTTTAAGCCAATAAAGTTTTTATTTTATTGGACCTAAATTTTACGGTCATATGGGCATTAAGCTAGTATTTTTGGACATTTAAATGATGATCACATGAACGTAAATTTTAAGTTCATTAAAATATTTAGGGTCAAATGTGAGGATACCACTTGGAATTTTTGTAGGGATTCCTAGGGTTTCAATGTTAATTCACTTTGTTAGATCAAATTCCATGATAAAGTGACATCCATTAATCATAACCTAGAGACTTGATTTTTATTGGTTGTCTTGTTGAAGTGGGTCCCTCTTCCTTTTAGTCCTCAAATGTAATGGTGCCATGTGTCCATATTTCAATCTTCCTACATCCTTTTGACTTTTCAACTATGCTTCACTCTGTTTGATCAAGTTTTGTAAGTGTAAATCATCAAATTATCTAAGATGCAGGCTATTTAAGCTAAAGTTCCTAATTATCTTCACTCCATCTAATCAAATGTCATGATAAAGTGACAACTATAGGATCCTACAAAGTGAAAGGAAGTTAATGTTAGGATTATGGAGGTAATAAAAACTTAGGCTTAATGTGTTAAGACTAAAGTCATAGTGGGATTAATGAATACATCAAGGTCTTAATATTAAAGTCTTATTTTAAGTTAGGGAATATGAAAGGACCCTACACTATGACATTTAGGTAGGCCATGAGGAACGTTATTTTAAAAAAAGGAAAATAATGAAGGGGGTTAAGTTTGTTAGTCAAGTCATGTTAATAAACATGACTAATCCTAAGATATGTATTTTTCATCTAAGTTCATAAAAATGATTCCAACTAATTTGGGTTCCCACCTTTATTCAAATTTAAACCAAGTGTTTGTTAGGGTTTTGGGATGTAGACTTCTTAGGGATATACACCATGTAACCTACACTTATAGTCAAACACACTTTATTATCAAGGTTAGTCTAGATTAAGCAAATCAATACCATATATGCTTACCTTTTAACAAAGTTTATGGTATTAAAATTATATAAAAGACCTTGACATGTTGAAATTTACATGATTTATTTTGAGTGTTTCTCAAGGGTCCCAATTCAAAAAAATAGGGTATGTTGGTCCGAAAAAATGGAATCTCATGGGGGAATCATAGAAATATGTTAGAACCTATATACTTTGGGTTTAGACAAATGATTATGTCATCCACTTCACTTGATCAAAACCATCATCTAGATCAGATTATGGTTGAAACAAACCTTGCACTTGTAAATTTAAGGTCAAATACCAAGACATATTCAAACTATGTGTGTGCTTTGATTCCACTTACTATTTACCATCAGATTCAAGAAATATCTTCTAGTTTCATGTCCTCAATCACTTACATTGACTTATAGTATACTAAAATGTTCATTATGAACCATGTTTTAGCTTAGGGAAGGCTTGGGCATTGCTCTACTACTATCCAACATCCATAGCCCCAATAGATATGCCTTTGACTCCACTCATGTACTTTATCCACTGCTAGTCAGGTGTCCATAGCCTCGATGAAGATTTATAGAATCACCTTCACCTAAAAGATTTAAATTTGGCATTATATCCTATTTTTGTATTTTATTAGACCTTTATGCTTTTAGTAAGGGTGGAACTAGGATAGATAGGTTTAAAGATTTGGTCAAGTATTTGATCTTTCAGAAATCATCTATGGTTTCAACTCTTATCCCATGCAAGGATGATAATTAAGTGTTAGTTTGGGATATAACATGATAATTTGAGGCTCCATTCCCCAAGTGTAAGTTTTCTTAAAACCAGTTTGAGGTCAACATAATGGTTAAGATCTAATGAAATGATTGGCCTTTCCATTGGTCTTTATTAGTTTCTCTAAGATATAACATAATGATTTATATTTTAGAGCCATGGTTAATCCATGTATGGGATTTGTACCTTCATTTATATATTTGGGGGCATGTTTTAAGCAAACTTCATACCTCTAAGCTCAAGATTATCTCTAGGGACTTATTGGAATCAAGGAAACAAGCAATATGAAAGAATAACACAATAGAAAGAAAGAAAACCAAGGAAAACAAACAAATATGTATATGATTATGTACAAACAAGGGATGAGGAAATAACATGGAACAACAATAACTAGTCTACATACGCTAATATAATCATCTTATAGCTTTACTGCATAAAGACCTAAGGAGGAGCAGAAGAAAAATAATGCTTGAGGTATTACCCATTGGTGGGCAACATAAACTCTACTCCTCATAGATCTTTGAGCTTGAAAGTGTTGTTACCTAATATTTATATAATTTGATATGGGCCAATCGACAAGGGTGTGAATTTTCCATTTTTGCCTTAGGCTCAGATGCCTTGTCCCAAAGAAGAACTAGGTCTCCTTGTCTAAACACTTTGATTTTAGATCTTTTATCAAACCACCTCTTGACTATGGTTTTATCACATTTAGTCATATATATAGATATAAAGGTAGATCCATTATCAAATACTAAAGATAATAGGGTCCCAAACTTGGTATAGATATTTTCTTCTAAGAAGTTAATCACTTCCTTAGTTTTGCATTATTTGGTGGCTACAACTTCATTCCACCTTGTATAATAGTATATGCTAGTAAGGAAATATTTGTATGCTTTAGATGAGTTGAGGTTGATTAAACTGATAAAGTCTATCCCCCATTAAGCAAAGGGTTTGCCAATCATGACTAGTTGTAGAGGCATTCCTACTTTTGGCTCCTTGGAACTAAAAATTTGGCATGAATGACATTCCCTCACATGTATATGAGCATCTTTAAAAATAGTTGGCCAATAATATACAAACCTAAGAATTTTGTGGGTTATGGTTTTCTCATATGGATGTCCACTACCTAGTTTCTCATGAAAGGTGTTCATGATTTGGGGGGCTTCTTGTGAAACACATCTCAAGTAGATTCCCTCAAAGTTACTTTTATACAATATTCCATTCTTGATGAAGTAATGGGTTTTATTTAGCCTCAATGCCCTCTTTTTCTCCCTAGATAAACCTATAAGATAATTACCATTGATTAACAAATATATTATTGGGTCATACCACTCACTAACTTGAAAGTTTTGTTGATCCACCTACATAATACTTAGTATAGGGTTGGTATTAGCAATCATCTGAATCAAACATTTTCACCTTACCAACTTTCCAATTTTCATCTCTAGGTCATATTCCTATAGGATTGACATACATTTACCTCTATGTTTCCCCAATTCATTATGACTTAACATAAGTTTGGTTTCAGGGTTATGTAAGATGGTATGCACCTTATTTCTAAGGATGTAATGCTTGAATTTCTTAATTTCCTTAACTAATGTGTACACATGTTTATCAATCAATAAATAATTTAACTTAGTATTCTTGAAATTAGTGTTCATAAAAGAAATTGGGTGGTCAAACCCTTCAATTTTCTAAGTTAACACTATAGCCATAATGTGTTCAGATGCAAAGGAATAGAGGTAAAAGTCCCTTGAAAAGTCAAGACTTATAAGGACTGGAGCTTGATTGATAACCTCTTTGATGCCATTAAATGATTTTTTTGAATCTTCATTCCATGTGACTTTAGCATCCTTATTTAGCATGTCATTAAGTGGTTTGACTATTTATACAAAAGCAAAAATAAACTTTCTTACAAAATTAATCTAGGATCTATAGAGATCCCATCCTTAGTTATGACATGACCCAATAACTTTCCTAGAGTCACATAAAAGATACTCTTTTTAGGGTTCAAATAAATGCCATACCTTCTACATCTTTAAAAAAATTATTGTAAATTCATGAAGTGATCTTCCCTATTTTTAGAGAAAAATATTAGATCATCTAGATATATGATAATGCACTTACCAATCAGACCTTGGAAGCCATGGTCCATATCTATTTCTAAGGTGGCTCATTCATTAATGAGTCTAAAGGGAATTAGTTTTTAGACAAAGGTTCCCAACTTTGTGGTGAATTCTATTTTCATCATGTCCTCTCTGTCAACCAATACTTGGTTGAAAAGCCATCAAGAAAGGACATCATAACTGATCCTAAAATAACTTGAATTACTTGTTCTGGGGAAGGAAGGGGGTAGTTGTCCTTTATTGATTATTTTTTCAAAAAATTCAAGTCTAAAAAAAGCCTAATATCACCATTATTATTCCTAGTTAGCACCAAATTGGCTACCTAGGTAGGGTGCCTGATGGGAAAGACTATCTTAGCATCTAGAAGTCTCTTGACCTCTTTGAAGCTCATGGGTTTTAGGACCAGGTTCATGGGCATTTATTTATTCTTGAAGGGTTTTCATCTCTCTTTAAGGGGTATAGTATGTGTGATGACCCTTGGATCAAATATTTTTATGTCATCATAAGACCATGATATGACATCCTTGTATTGGGAAAGAAGTTCCTTAGTTTTCTTGTTTTCAACATTTATACAGGTCTTCCCAATGTTAACCAATTGGGGCTAATCATGAAGGCATAAATCAATAACATTATAGTCCTTCCCATTTACCTTGAGAACCTTATAAGCCTTAACAACTTTATCCTTATCAAATAGTCTCTTTAAAGCAATCATTCCCTTTGGGATCTTATTGTCACTTAGTTGAATGACTTTGCCATTAAATTTATCTTCCCTAGATGTACTTCCATTAACCCCATCAATGATATGATCATCAAATGATCTATAATTAGTCATGGAATCCAATATCTATTGATCATCATTGAAGACTTGGAAGTGGTTGATATTGCCTAGTACTAAAGGATGAGGGACCCATTCAATGCTAAAATTAGGGGAATCATGATTGGGCATGAGGTTAGCTATAATAGATTCCAATTGATTAGATGTTTGATTTTATTCCCTTGAGATGAAAGTGATGACAAAGTCATAAAAGGATTCAATCGGATCCTAAACTCTAAATTTATTCCTTTTTAAATATGAAAATTTACATTGGTATTTACTTCTAACTTGGTTAACCACTAGTTCTAAATCTCCATAAACTAGCATTTCTTTGACCTTTTTTTTATATATAACTAAAACCCAAGGATAAGGGCTTCATATTTAGTGAGATTATTAGTACAAGGGAATTGGAGTCTATAAGAATAATGGTACCTTTTGTTAGTGGGGTTAGTTAAAATAATACCAACACCTGATCCAATATTACACCTAGCACCATCAAAATGCACTTTACACAATCCAAGAACAACATAAGCATATTTGGTATCACATACCTTATCAACCTCTAGGTTTAAAACCCCTAGGTCTGAGTCTATTATGTTGACCCTCTCATTTACAACATTGTATTTAGTTATCATATGCTTCATTGTTGGTTCTCTCTCAACTCTGATCTAATTGGGGACACCTTTTTAAGGTAACCACAGATGTGACTAATCTATAGACATGTAACTATTCAAAGCCTTAGTCCATTCCCTACTTAATAAGATTACACAAACATTAGGTATTTCAACCACTTGAATATCAATGAATTATTGCACCCTAGGCTTAGAAGCTAGTTGCATATGAACATTTAGTAATTCTCCAACAAATTTAACCTTAGATTTGTCTAATTGGGTGACAACCCTATCAAAATTTATAGGTGTTAAACCAAGTTACTTGCATATTCCTATAGGCATGATATTATTAGATGCTCTTGAATATAATAAAAAATTATGCAAGTTCTTACCAAACATCCTAATAGTGAGCAAAAAGGGAGGTGACTCAGCTTTGGCTTTATGAACTATTACATTGGCATGATTGGTCTTGGAGGGACTGTGTTTTCTTGTTAAGGATTCTAACAAGAAATCCATTTGCTCTATAATCTATGTTAGTTCATGAAATATTATATTAGACTTTATTTTCTTCATGTCCTCTACTATGTTATAACCAATTTTTCTAGAAGAACTAGGAATATTAACATTGGGTTTAGAATTACTCCCTTTTGGTGGCTCTAGATTATTGCTTGAAAAAGTGTTAAGAGGATTTCCAAAGTTGTTTGGAGGCATTGAGGTAGTCAAGGGATACCTCTATTCTCTAGTAATCAAGGGATAGGTCTTATTCAAGAACTATTGAAAGTCATGTATCTCTTCAAAGACCTCATCAAGTTCATTTTCATCTTGAAAGGGGAAATAAAAGCCATCCATCATGAAGGTATACTGAGATGGCTTAGATCCAGAGGTGCCTGCACCATTTTCTTTGTTAGGGACCACTTCAAATATGTCTAAGTCTTCCTAAAAGGCCTTAAAGGATTTATATAATTCTATTCAGTTAATTCCCCCATGCTTGGTGGTGTAATGTACCCTACAATAGTCTGGTAATGCAATGTTAGTAAGATTAATGTCCATATTCTTATTACTAGAAGAAGGTTCATTAGCTTTATTATTATGAAAATTATCATTACATTTTTTTTAATTTGGCCTATTAAACCTTTGAAATAATAAATTCTTACCAGAGTGTTCTCCAGTATTACCCACTTGTTTATGTAACTAAAGGAAATTAGTGCTTAATTTTTGAACCATTTTCAAGAGAGATTTATTCTCATTTTTGGTAGTTTTATAATTATGTACGTAGTTATTATTATCAAATTGTACCAAATCCCTTTGATCACTTAGGTTATAGCCACTAGTGGGATGAGTCAAGAATCCTATAATTTGATTTAGAGATAAATGACTTACTAGCAATTGGGTCAGATTTGGGAGTTGGTTTAAGGTTGGGAGATTTTCATTATTGTTTGGGACAAGTTCATCATAGGTAGGTGTGGGTTTACATTTAGGACTGAATAAGCCATTTGCCCCTAGGGCTGCATTTGATCATTAATGATTACTAATTTAGAATAGGCTTGGGCTAATGAGGCTATAACTAGGGTAGACCGCTTTAGGAACACAAATGTCATAAGATCTATTACATCCTTATATATTTTTAGTGCGAGGACATCATTAGGCTTGTAAGGTTCCATGATCCTATTATACATCTTTTGAAATATGGTATTGAAGGACCTAATGGGCTCACTGGCATCCCTTTTCATGGTAGTGAATTGGTGGTAAATATCACAAGGATTGATAATTTTACCAAATTGATCAATAAAGACATTGTTAAAATCATTCTAAATTGTGATATAGTTGTCAGGAAAATCTAAGAAACATTCATAAGTGGCATCTTTAAAATTAAATGGAAATATCCTACATGCCACATCTTCATGAAAAACATTAATAAATCTTAAATTAGCCTTAAAGCATTTATATGTTCCTCAGTAGTCACTACACTTATTAGATTAAATACAAGTAGATATTTCTTATGTTTTATTAGAAGATCATGAACCACCCTTGGCACATTTATCAAAGAATCCCCTAAACATGCCATACTTGAATGATGTTTTAAGACATAGGTACCTTGAATCAACTAAGTTGGAAGAGATTTAGATCTCTTATGTGTACATTTATCATGTCTGGCCTTTCTATGAACCTCAAGTTCAAGTAAAGTTTCTCTAGTTTTTTAGTGTGATCTTTTTCTAATCCAAGGTAATTTTAGTTTGAAATTTGAAGATCTTTCTTGAAATATGATGTGTCAAGTTAAATTTTATAATAAACAAGAGTTAGACCTACACATTGAGTTTATTTTATAAAGGTGGCACAAAAAATTATGAGGACATTGATTTTTGAATGAATTATCTCAAAGATGCATTCAACTACGTAAGTATAATCTATATTTTTATGTCTAAGGCTAAAGGAACTTAGATCTATGAAAGATATGCCCACCTTTAATAAAAATGAATCATTCTAACCTCAGATACTATGGATTTTCAAAGTTAAAGCCAAATTTACTAGAAATAAGCATGAATTCTCAAATAACGTCAAAGGAAACACAAATATGTGTTTCAAACAACAAATATCAATCATATTTATATATTATAAGAAAATAATTTACTCAAAACACAAAGATATAGTGATCTTTAGGTAAAGCAAACTAAGATCACCAAAGGTTCAAGAATTGGCCCTCCTTCTAGCACTAATAAGAGATATTTTTTTTATGCTTCTAAATGTACCACAGGTTCCCTTAGTGTTTAAATAACACTTCTCATTTTATAATTTATAAAATTTGGAGCATGAGCTGTAGGTTTTGATAATCTAGTTATATGTGGTGAAATAGTAGTAGAGTAAGATAACTGTTCCATAATATTTATATAGTTTTGGTGGTTGGGATCCACCTTGGCCCATTCTTTGTGAATCCTTGTTGATACTTAGTGAATTATGCTCCTACTTTAAGACATAGACTAATCTAAATGGATATTATAATGTGGCTTAAACTAAATTGATCATGGTGTAAAAAAGAGCAAAGAGAAGGGTAGGGTAGAAAAGAAATGAGTGATTGCCAATTTTAGTCCTAAACATTATGACAAAGTATAAATGTCAATTGAATAGGCATTTAAAAAATATATAATGTAGCATAGCCTAAGCTTAAATATCACTATATATCAAACAAAATTTTGAGGAAAATGTTTAAGAACAATAAGTGATAACTAGGTTTACTTTATGGATTTACCACTATAATCAAATAGCCATTACACATCTGAATATGGAGTAAAATGAAATAAAGTAAAACCAAAGATATTTCATCTAATCTAGCATAAACATAAATCAAAAACCCTATGATTAAATAATTTTATTTAGAATTCAAAGATACTATTCAAATTCAAGACTTGTACTAACAACTAAGAGAAAATTTGTATTAAAAATTAACATTTCAAAAATGGACAATCCTTACAGAATTTCCTGATTCTATTAATTGCTTCAAGTATACAAAGTTGCTCAAAAATATCTCCCTCTTTATGATGGTGATACATGCCTTTATAGGAAGAATAGATAGTATACAAGTCAGTTAAAAAATACATGTGTTAAAAATCAAAGACAATTATCCTTACAATATCTATAATACACGTTCTTTCCCAAATCATACTGACCTAGAGGAAAATATGCTAACAAACTAGCATATGCCTTTACAATGGAATATTCTATAATAAAATTCTACCTAATTTCTATTATAATAGAATATTATTCTAACTTTTTGGTAGGGCCCCTATTTTTTGTTAGAGGATGCTCATGGCCCTCTCATGTTGTTCATCAACTAGCTCAAGATCCATTAAAAGTTTCATGATGCACTCCTCTTCTTCATCTACTAGCTCATAAAATGCTTTGTCATTTCTATCCAAGCCTCCTTGATACTTATAGATTCATTTATCCTCTCACTTAAATTGAATATCATATCCAAGATCTTGTTATTATCATATCCAGACTAGCCTTTGCTTTTCCCTTGGATTATTTGAGTCACCAAAATGGCCCCATGCTTGAACTCGTCATCAATGATGAGTCCAAGGGTAATAGGTTGTGCAATATTTAAAAGCATGGTCCCAATAAGTTGCTCAATTCTACACATGAGACATTTTTCATCTTTTATAAGCCTCATTACCTTGATATTCTAGGTACTCAAGCTTTGAAACTTATCAATAACAATCACCAAGATTTTGCCTAGGTGTCCCATACATAAGGTTCCAAAGTTTGGGATATGTTTCTTTTCTTGAATGTTGAGGAGCTAAGAAATATTATCCTCTATAGCCTATCATTGAGTGATAAAGTCTTTGGATAATGTATCTTGGTCTTTTAATGTACTTTGCTTCATCTTCACTGACTTTAATGCCTCAATCACGTCATAAAATGACTCATCAAGCATCTTGATCATGACATCTGGGACTGATAGGATTACCTAAGTCTACAAGTTCTCCTTCTCCCTTTCTAAATTCTAGATAATTTGTTTTAGACCCTATACTCTAGCCTTGACTTGTTGTGAATGTGCTTCCATCAATATTTCCACATCTTTTTCATGTACTGTAGCCTCACCAATTTGTTATCTTAAAACAAGGACCAGACTTATAAGATGTTCCACCTTTTTAAAGGTGAATTATTCCATCCCAACCATGGTTGTCTTGGTTGTTATTATATTTTAATCCTGATGTCCCAATATTGAAATGAACCATGGTAATTAGTTTTTTGATCTAGGGAGGTTTTGGGAACTCCACTCCTGAGCAAGTAAATACTCCTAAAGCATCCATCTTCTTACCTCCTGAGCCTTGGGTGATGACAATTATTTTCTATTCTTGTTCCTTCATTATATCCTTTATCAAGGGCTTCACATAATCATTTTCATCCACAATAACCCTTGTTATGGCCCATGAGTGGGAGAGAGATGTGATATTTTCAAATTTTCCATAGATTAACTAGTCAGAAATGACTAGTCCATGGATTAGAAATTCATCACTGAAGAGATTAAATTTACTAGTGGGATGAGTGAAGGTCAATCTAGGTTTATTAATTGGTTCTACTATGACCAAGGCCAATTCTACCTTCCTATTTCCATGGGAGGCCACTGGAATAAGTTCCTTCCCTATATATTCTTTGGGCTCCACTAAAGGGTCCTCCTTTCCTCCTGAGCCATAGGATTACACTAGTTCCTTGAGGGCACCCTCAAGTGTCTCTTCTACCTCCAAGTCTATCATGTCAATGTAATAGACTAGGGAAGGTGGACTCTACTACATTTTTAAAGACAAGGGTCCTTCCCCAGGTCTTTCTTCTAATATTTCTTCCCCAACCTTCTCTTTTAATTTACCTTGATCATCTAAAATTTACTCAACCTACCATTAGGATTGCTATAGTTGTTCTACCTGAGGTTGCTCATGAGATATCTTAGATGGCCTAAGTAGTAAATGGTACTACAAGGGGTGTATTTACCATGTTTCCCTAGATGGCTTATTGTACCTAACCAATCTATGATCTAGATTGATGTTATGGCATTGGATCCTGACCAATATTTCCCCATAGTTATTAGGTCTGATGTATATGGTATCATGGAAACCCAATTGGTATACATAATTAAGATTCAATTTTTTATCCTTTAAATGGTCTCTTAATTTGTTTTTTGGATCCTAAATCTTGAGTTCATCTAGTTGAAATCCAAATGAATTCCTATGTGTGACCATAACCTCCACATGCTTCTAGTCTTTAATTATGATTTTACCAATATCTAATAGGAAGGGGTGAAGTAGAACATTCTTATTTTATTTACAATAATTGTTAATGCCAAGGATGAGTTAGGAGGTAATCTCCTACTTGACAAGTTTATTTTAAAAATGCACTGGTAGTCTATAAGGCTGGGACATAATTCCCTCAATCCTGATGACTATGAAATTAGGATAATAATATACATCCCCAATCATAGCCACACACCTTTTGATGAGGGGTTGAAGCCTAGGAATGGGGACACCTATGATGGCCTCAAAGAATTTTAAGAAAACATAGTCATAGATAAATTACATATGATTCCTAAATTTGAAGATGTGCATCTTGGAATAGTGGTGTGAGATAGTGTTTCTACCCTTTGGGGGCCAATTCTTAATGCTAGGGAAGGTGATTGAAGTGAGAAGGGAATCAAGTAGGTAAGACATCATGTAAAATAATTTTGAGGTCTTTTTCTTGATGGTGATGAATTACCTGGCTAGAAATATTCTAATCAAATTTGTAATTAGAGGGGTAAGTTTTTATTCCACCAAGAAGTGCACATATGGGACCCAAACCTTGTTTACATAATTGGTTTAAGGGACACTAAAATATCTATTCAACAAGGTAATAATAACTCTAATACCCTCTCTAAACTAGATCATAGGTATTTTACCATCAAGGGTTCTAAATATGTGAGGCCCTTGATGGAGTCAAGGTCTTAGGATGGAGTCTAGGTCATGGCTATTGGTCCATTCTCTCATTTTGGGAAGGTCCACATGGGGAAGAGGGAGTTTATATTAATTTTCAAAAGAAAGAGGGGAAATGTATGCTACCTCTTTTTAGTTACCCTCCCTAATAATCCATTCACCATTAATCCTACAATCAACAAAAATGGGGGAAAGGACATCAATAGAGTGCAATGCCTCTAGTTTTACCATGGCATGGTAAAGGTTGGCTATCTAGATGGTAACTAGGTTAGTATATCATATGTTTGTGGTGTCATTTCTCTACTCTTATTTTGAGATGGGTTGTAATTATTTTATCATAAAGAAAAGCTCAAACCAATTCCTAATGTTGTGGATGTTTAATATGGCTAGGTCTAATTTTATATCCTTGAATACCCAACCCTCACTATCTATCATCAAATAAAGCTTAGCTTCTTCATTCAATTACTATCTGGTAGCTACCATGGTCTCTATTTTTTTCTAATTATTCATGCTAGATTGTAAACAATATTTGTGAAAGATTTATCATGCTTAGAAACATAATTAATCTATCTTTGGATTGAATTGTATCAACTTGCATCCATTTAGGTTGCCTTTATGCAAGGTATAGGGTTTGGAGCTTTAATGGCAAACAATATCTAGACTTTGGCTTATAAGTGTTCTAGATCTGATTTTAAACTTTGCCTTTATACCTTTGTGTTTTCAATCCCACAAGATATTTAGTTTTTTCCTTTTCTACCTACATGGAGCTTATGTGGAAATAGTTTGGATCTTTTGTGGCATTTTTCATAAATGTCATTTAAACACTAGCCATTGGTATTTAAAAATACCTCCTTCCTTTCACTTTGTAGGATCAAAATATTAGATTAGCATGAGCCATTGCTCATAATATATTCCCTTGTCCTTTAATTAGTTTTTGGGCCTTAAGCCTTATGGTCATGACACTTAGCATTCTCATGCATCTTCCCCATGTTCCAAATCTTATATCACTCCCTTGTCTAATAATCATTGGCCATGTGGTCAGTCCATGGGTTCTTAGGGTTTTGTTGAAAAGTCTCTAGGGACCTTCACACCATTGGATCAAATCTAGTGATAGAGCACAAACTTTTGATCTACAAAAAGGCCCAAACATTAATTTAGTACACTCTTAAAAGTTAATACTTAGGCTTATGTCCCTTAGGCTAAAGTTTACTTTGTGTTTATTGAGCATGGGGCAAACCTTAATCTAAGGAATTTAAATCTAAGTCATGATTCAATAAGAGGTCAAGGCATAAGCACTCTAGGTTAATGCATGTGTTGTGTTTAGTAAACACAATGAAATAGATTAGGCTAGAATATTTATGTCATGTGTTATAAACCATGCTTCAAAATATGTTCAATATGAAATGAATTTTACGTAGGACAAGTTTATGATTAAAGGTCCTTTATGCCAAAATGCCATGTGTATCCTTAAAGCATAGACTTAGGTTAAGTATAATTTTTCTCATATATATGCATTTTATATATTGAGGCATTTCATTTTGGGAATATTTTTAGTATTTCCCTCTTCTTGGTGTGCCACTTTAGAGTAACAATGAGTTTAGGGATGTTATTTGAACATTAAGAAAGATATTCTCATTGGGTTAAATTTTATGGTCACATAGATGTTAAATATATCCTCATGAGTGTCAATTAATGATCATATGGATGTTGAGTTTAAGTTATTAAAGTTTTGATTTTAATGTACCTAAATTTGATGATGCCATAGGTGTTAAGTTAGTCTTTTTAGATGTTTAAATATTCATCATTCAAACATAAATTTTAAGTTCATTAAAATATTTAGGGTCAAATGTGAGGATGCCACTTTGCATTTTTGTGGGGATTTCTGGGGTTTCAATGTTAATTTGCTTCATTGGATCAAATGCTATGATAAAGTGACAATCATTGATCATAATCTAGAGACTTGATTTTGATTGGTTATCAAATAAAAGTGGGTCCCTCTTATTTTTAGTCTTCAAATTTAATGTTGTCATGTGTCCATCTGTCAAGCTCCCTTTATCTTTTTAATTTTCAACTATGATTCACTCCATCTGATTAAATCCCTATGAGTAAGTGTAGATCATCAGATTATCTAAGATGAAATCTACTTAATCCAAATTTCCTAATTATCTTCACTCCATCTGATTAAATGTCATGATAAATCAACAACTATAAGATCCTAAAAAGTGTGAGGAATCTAATGTTAGGAACATGGAGGCAATAAAAAATTAGGCTTAAGGCATTAAGACTAAGGTCACGATGGTATTATTGAATACATCAAGGTCTTAGTATTAAATTCTTAGGCTAAGTTGTGGAATATGAAAGGACCCTACATAATGACATTTAACTATGCCATGAGGAACTTTATTTTAAAAAAAGTGAAAATAATGAAGGGGGTTAAGTTTCTTATTCAAGTCGTGTTAAGAAACATGACTAATCCTAAGATATGAATTTTATATCTAAGTTCATAAAAATTATTCCTAACAATTTGGGTTCCTACCTTTATTTAATTTTGAATCGAGGGTTTATTAGGGTTTTGGGATGCAGGATTCTTAGGGATGCACACCATGGAACATGTTCTTATAGTCAAATTAACTTTATTAGTAAGGTTTGTTTAGATTAAATTAAATCAAGACCATATATGCTTATCTCTCAACAAAGTGGATGGTCTTCAAATTCTATAAAAGACCTTGACATGATGAAATTTACATGCTTTATTATGAGGGTTTCTCAATGGTCCCAATTCAAAAAAATGGGGTATGTTGGTCCCAATAGGGTCAAGGAAATAAGAATTTATGTTAAGATGTGGAGAGGGTTTTTTTTCAATAATTTTGATAATAAGTTATCAAACTAAACATTTAATTATGCATCATTATATTTCATAAATAAAATATTTTTATATAATAAAATCATAATTATATTTACAAAGCTATCATCTAACCTATCCAATAGATTAAATCCTATTAATGAGAAATAATCTTGAAGGAAAGATCTATGATTTGTATATGTTTTGTATCAATCTATCTCTTTATTAGTCTTTCAATGCCATAAGAAGTAAAAAAACCAAAATAAAAATAATTAAAGAAATTCAAAGATGATTAAAAGAAATTAAAATGAAAAGTTAATAAGAAAATGGAAATTAAGACCATCATGCACATATAAACTAAAGACCAAAGACTAACCAATAAATAATCAATAATGTAAAGAAAGAAAACTACCTAATAAAAAAATAACTTCTAAAAATAAAAAATAAAATCAAAGTAAGACAACACACATAATTAACTCAACTTATATACTACTCAAGTAAGTAATGAAGACTACATTATAAAATAATATATAAAACAACAAATGAGACACTATAATGAGACTCACATAAAATAACAACTAGTAAATGGAAAAAAATAAATATAAATAAGTAAAATATCTAATTGTAAAATAAAACTATCTAAAAAAATAAATTAAACATTAAAAAAAACATAATAGAAATAATATATCTAAAATAGAAATTAAAATCTAACTAGAACATAAATAAAGATAAATTTAACTAAATAAGATAAATTCTTGAGATTTGACACAAGAATATATTTTGAGTAAATAAAATATATCTAATTATAGTATGTAATTATAATTTAATCAATATTACACTATGAATCACATCTAATCAATGTTATGAGTATAAATAATCACCCAATATATCAATATTTCATATTCAAATGTACATAGAGAAAAAACTAGTTAAACAAGTGCAAAACAAGTTGGTGCCCACCATCAGATTTAAGAATTATGAAAAAATTCATCATATGAAAATATTAATCATTCAAATAATTTAAAATAAAGTAAGGGTAATTCAATTAGACATAACATTAGTGCCCTTACTAATCAATTTTTGATTAATAAAATTAGATTGCTAATTAAAGTTGAAATTCTATGCAGACTTGTAAGAGAGATCGAAGCAAAACATTTCATCTCTCTCTCTCTCTCTCTCTCTCTCTCTCTCTCTCTCTCTCTCTCTCTCTCTCTCTCTCTCTCTCTCATCTCTCTCTCTCTCTCTCTCTCTCTCTCTCTCTCTCTCTCTCTCTCTCTCTCTCCCTCTCTCTCTCTCTCTCTCTCTCTCTCTGTTGTGTGTGTGTGTGTGTGTGTGTGTGTGTGTGTGTGTGTGTGTGTGTGTGTGTGTGTGTGTGTGTGTGTGTGTGTGTGTGTATTATTTGGATAACATGTCACAAAGCATGAAAAATATTATAACAAATAAATTCAAGATAAATGAACAACCAATGCATATCCTAGAATATAAATTCTTAAAATAAGTACCATTCACAATAAAAAATATTCAATACTTGTTATTATAAAATATTAGAGAAAAAATTATTAAATAGTTGCATCTTGAAAATGAGATATAGTGATACAATAAAAAATTATAGCTTTCCTCTATAATGATGAAATCTTGTAGTTATTGACAAAAAGTTAACCAAAACCAAATAAATAAAATATGAAAAAGAGGAGAACAACAAAAATAAAAAAACACACAAAATAAAATAAAATAAAATTAATAAAATCTTCAAATTATGACCATTTAATTATTGATACAATGAATTTCCATGAAGATATTTCAAGTAAAAGTAATTATTTCCAAGAACATTAACTAGTTTATAATGTCTAAGTGAAAGTGAATCAAATTTATGATGCTTGTTTATCTCTTCATGAGATTTATCAAAGTAAAATACTAAATAAGAAAATTTTAAGTAATTTTTAGAAATAAAATTATCAAATAATTTTTTAATTTTTGTCTCAGTCTTTTCTCATTTCTGTAACATAGAAGATTTAGTCTCATCAAGGGCTAAAATAATCATTTCTCAAAAATGCTATTATCTTCTGTTAATATTGAAGAGCAGTTCTAGTGGAAGAAATATAGAGTTTTATTGGTAAAGTAGCTTCAAATCCATAAGCTAACATGAATGGAAAAAAAAACATATTTTATCTTTAATCATTGTGTGATCATCCCAAAATGATTTAAAGATATTCAAAATTTTATTAGCATACACCAACTTTTTCATAATTGTAATAAATTTTATATTAGTAGACATTGTCTATCCCTTCCCTTGAGGATAATACTTTGAGGAATGACTATAAATAATTGAATAACATCCTAAAAACTCTAGATAATAATTTTAAATAAATTGAGGACCATTATATGATGTTATTTCATAGGGTAACACCAAATTTAGAGAAAATGATTCTCAAAGAATGAAATAACTTCAACTATAACAAAACTTATTAAATCTATCACTTCATGCCACTTACTGAAATAATCTGAAGTTTTTTAGAATATACCTATGACCAAGTGAAGGAAGGTGAATATCATAAATAAAATTAATACTCACTTAGTAAATGGTTTATATAGAATAATGTGATTTAAAGGCATTACATGTAGTCTATCTCCACTAGTAAAAAGTTTACATGGAACATAGGCATGAACTAATTTATATGCATCTTTAAAAGTGTAGGAAAATAATAACCTACATGCAAGAATTTTTATGTAGTATTTTTTACTACATAAAACGATAAATTATTTAATCACATGATCTAAGGACCTTTTGGGTTTTTACCACGAGTTGATAAATGTAAAAGAACACCATCTTTGTTCCTCTAAAAAATAAAATTCTCTAGTAAAAAAATATCAAAGATTGTAAAGGAAGTGATCTTATTTTAATTTTATCTAAGTTATCATGACAAGATTGAATTTGTAAGTAATAAATCAAATCTTGGCTCCACTCATATTTTGAGAACAAACAATATCACTCATGAATTTCATGGCCAAATTTAAACTATTTAGAAAATTTATCAACCTTCATAGTCTTGGAATGTAGTTGAGCATGAAGAGAATCATTAAACTAAAGCACTAAAATATTTATGGTAGATATTTCATTTTCATCTAAATGTTTAGCTAAGTCATTCCCTTTGGTCTTGGTTGTTCCAAATTCAGGATCACACATTTGAATCTTAAAAACCCACTTGGATAACCTCCCATGAATAGTAGGTTGCTTCCAAAGATAAGAAAAGATAGACACATTTTATCAAACAATGAATTTATTTCCATTTTATCCAAACATTGTAAAAGATGAAATTAATGGTAAACATTTTTTTTTATCAATAGATACCTAGTCTCAATATATTTCAAAACCTAGCTTATATAACCAATAGGCCTTTCCTCATGACTATCATCATGTTGAGTAATATCAACACCAATGAGTTTCTCAATAGCATTAATGTAAATAGCATAGGGCTTGTTTATATTTAGTTTAACCTATACTGGTGCAATTGTAATGGCATCTTTAAAACTACTAACTATTTAACTAGAACCTACATACTAGACATAAACCTGATTTTTATTTAGAATAACTTGTAAGGGATTAAATTTATTAGTAAAATTAGAAATAAATTTAGGCACAAAATCAATTTTTTTGAAAAACAATATAAGACTAGACTGATGTTTAAGAGATGGTAAATATTTCATAACTTTAATGTGTTTAGGATCAATTGATATGCCTTTTTTGGACATGATATGGTGTAATAATTTGCCTTTAGTTACTCCAAAAACTGATTTCTTAGGATTTAGATAAATACCATAATTTGTACATCTTGTGAATATTTCCCAAAGATGATCAATATGTTTCTTTCTTTTTTTTATAATAAAAAGTAAGATCATCAATATTTACTTAAATAAAATAAAAATAAATCATTAAAGGCTACATGTATATCCCTATGAAAATTGGCACCTATATTCATTAAACCAAAAGGCATTCTAATAAAAGTAATATTTTGTCTTTGTTTATAAAAAGTAGTATTCTATCTGTCTTTTAGATTTCCAAAAACATTTTTATAACTTAAAAATACATAAATAAGAGACATGATTTAAAATTATTTCAACCTACTAAAAAATATGGCCAATATTAGGTAGAAGAAAGTTATCTTTAATACTATCCCTATTCAAATCTTTAATGTCTAAACGTAATCAAATATCACCATTTTTATTCTAACAAGTAATAATTTAGTAACCCAATTGAAATATATTACAAGAGAAATGACTACCATGTAACATATTATCAAGTTTCTTATTGATAGTGTCTTCCAATAAAGGGTTTATTCTTCTAACATTTTTCCCAATTCAAGTTTTATATTATGTTTGATAGGTATACCATGTTAATTATTTTGGTATCATGAAATTTTAGATATTTATATGACCCAAAAAATGTCAATAAATTCATTGAATTATTTGATAAATTAACCATTTTCCTTAGGAGTACATTGGATTCATAAGTAAATAGATTTAGGATCTTCCTTAGTTCTAAGGTTAATTAAAATAGTCTCACATATTATTCTCCTAGGTGGCTCTTTAGCACGTGAACTTTTAGGCTGATCATTTGAGTGAACATTGATTCTAATTTTACCAGATGAATATGAGTTTTATTAGTGATTAAATTCAAATAGTCCCCATAGTTTAATACATAGTAATCATAATAAAAATAATTTCCTTTCAAAAAAGAATCAATATGTTCATCAAAACTAAAAATATGTAATTTTTAAATTTAAATCAGGCACTATAGGTTTAAAAATCTCAAATAATGATAAATTAATAATTGGTTAACTTTAAATAAAATTAGGGTTGGAATAAAAAATATCAAGCTTTGCAACATGAGAATTAAATTCTCTAAGAAGATGAGTAATATTTAAATATTCAAAGCTTCTAAAGAGTGACTAAAATTTTCAAGTATATCTATGGAGATAGGTCTAATTTGTCTTATGATTTTTTCTAACTTGTATAATAATCAATTTAGGATATATAAAGACCTCTAGATGATTAATATTAAATACAATGGCCTTTTTAGGACCTAGACATAAAACTTTGAATTTCATTGTATTATTAGTGTTATCAAATGATAATTTATATACATATAAAAGTATTTTACCAATAGGAAATATTAAAACAATTATAAGACCACTACCATGTTATGAACAAGATCCATCAAATAATAATGATCACATACTATCTGTATAAAATGTTATTTCTTGTTATTATTTGGGTTCATCTAATATCAACAAATCATAAGTACCAATTCTAGTTTCTATGTAAGCAATGATTGGTGTTATAGACTCTATGAGATTACTATTCCATTCCTCTCCATGCATAAATAAAATTTCATTTCCAATAGGAGCCGATATTTTATCCTTCCCTAAGAAATAATCAGTTTCCTTATACCAATATCTACCTAATAACATAGTGTAATTAGTTTGTGTATCCAAAATTTTAACATTAGAAAAGCATTCAATTACCTTATCTTGGGCTATCTTGATAATAATATCATGAAATTCACCACAAATATTGGTTTGATGATAGTCAAAACCAGTAAGTTTTTGGTTATCAGTTTTATAAGATATACCTAATTGGCTAGATTTAAATTTAGGCATTATGTTTTTTTCAATCTCATATATCAAGGATACAATTATGAATAATTTATAATCGATCTTATTAGATACAAAAAATGGAGGAATAAAATAAACAAGAAAATATTGATTAAAAATATAACTGTGTTCATTATTACTAGATTCTCCTTGAAAGCCTACTATATTTTTGGGATTTGGATTTTTAATTGCATCATTTATCTTATCAAGTTCTCTAGGTAAACTAATAATTTATAATAAATAAAAACTAATTTTGATTGTAGATAAATAAAAAATAATATTATAAGCACCAACATCAGGATGATGAATGTGAGTATAATTTTTGGACTTATAAGGAGGATATTGAGTATTATTAAATCAAGTAGACAAAGGATAATTTTGATAAGAGGTTATAACAACACTATCTTAATTTGTAATATTATGTTTTGTTTTTACTTTATCTTGCATAGAAGGTTTAGATGAGTAATATTGATTATTATCCATATTTTAATTATCTTTTTGAGTAGAATTATCATCCTTTTATCTTGTTTGTATAGTGTAATAATTTATTATCTTGATGTTGTCTGAAGATTCATCATAACCACAAATGTTTATATTGTTATCCAAGTTAATCTAAGCAATATCCTTTCCACATATTGTTTTTTAAGTTTATGAAAAACTATAAGTGTTAGGGTCATTATATAATTCCCAAAACATTATAATAATAAAAAAATTACTTATTTTTAATTTTATCGATATTAAAAGTCTTAGACAATATATAAGTCTTGTCATTTAATTTACACATGATAGCTACCAACTCATTACCAATATTATGAATGCCCTTTAAAATTTATGCATTATTAGAAGTTACACCTGTTGAATCTCTATCTTTAAGACCAACATTTTTTTAATTTATTTTCATAATCTATGAAAAAAAGAAAGATTTATCACAGTCTACTTTATATTTGTCTTCTAAATCTATTCTATACTTTAAGGGTAAAACACTATAAAAAAATATATATATTTTTTCAAATAGTCTAACAGCACGAGTAATATTTTGTTGTAGATTAATGAATCTATTTATAAAATGTTAAATTATCTGACTTGGATCAATATAAATATTATGAATTTCAATGACTATCTATAAATCATATTTAGTCTTGCCCAAACAAAGTTCTAACCAATATTTTATATCTTTCAAAAATATGCTAAGAGAACATTTTCATTAGCAATAACAAGAGTAGTAAAAACTATCTTAAAATCATCTAAATGACCTTACCTAGACTCACCAGGACCTCCCAAGAATTTATGGACATTAATTCATATAATCAATATTAATTTACTAGGATAAGTACCAATATTAATGGGATTATCATGAATCTAAGGATTCATTGGAGGATTCTCATTATTTACATTAGAATCAATTTTATTATTAGTGACTTTTATTTGATCTTTATTATATTTTAGTCTTACAATCAAGTCTTGAACTCTCTATTCTAGAAGATCTTCAATTTTAAGTTCTAATAGGTTCCTCTTATTAACTAGGTTGGTTAAAATATAGAATTTTAGTAGAATCAGTAGGGATAATAAAATAATTTCAAGGAAAATATTTAGAAATAAACTTACTTTTAGGTTAACGATTAACAATCAAAATTCACACCCCTTTTCATTGAATGTATCAATTTTCTTCTTGAATATAAAACTAAGTTTGACCAATAAGATTACCATACCAATATATTTAAAACAATGGTTCGTCCTATTCCTCAAATATAAACTCAAGAATGTGATGTATATCATAAGGTCTATTATACCAATAAAAATGAACAAGATTATAAATATTATATCCTTCATCCTCATAATATGAATTTTAGGTTGGATGATAGGAGGGGACCACCAATGGTCATGCATAATAATGATTTTTAAAAAAAAATAATGATTGATATAAGAAAATAAAAACTTACAAATAAATTTAATATTCAGGAAAAAAATCCTCAATGGAGTCACCAAATTTGTTGATAGTAATTTTTTTATGTTAACAAATCAACCCTTTCACCTATCATGAAGGTAAAGATGTAATTATAATAGTTTTATTGTAGGGGTCTAAGGAATATAAGTTTTTAAAAAGATGTGCAAAGGGGTTTTTTAATAATTCTATGAAGTATTCATTAAATCAAACATTTAATTATGAATCATTATATTTTGTAAATAGACTTATATTAATAAATATATAGTATAACATATACAATAAAGTCATGTGAAAGAGAAAATATCTTGAATGAAAAAACTATGATCTGTATAAGTTTAGTATCAATCTATCTCTTTACCAATCTTTCAATGCCACGAGAACTAAAAGAAATTGAAATTAAATTAAATAAACAAACCGAAAGATAAGTAAAATAAATGAAAATGAAAAATAAAAAAAGAATTGAAAATTAATAATATCATACTCACTTATAAACTAAATACCAAAGACTAACTACTAAATAATCAATAATGTGAAGAAAGATATAAAACTACTTAAGAATTTAAAAACTTCTAAAAACAAAATAGAATAGAATAGTAAGACAATAAATATAATTGACTTAGCTTCTAAACTACTCAACTAACTAATGAAAACTATACTAAAAAGTGAATAAAACAACAAATAAGATAATATAATGAGAGTAAGTAATAGAAAGTAACAACTAGTAAACAAAAAATTAAATAAATGTAAACAAGTAAAATATTTGATTGGAAAATTAAAATATTTAAAATGGGACATTAAAGAATTAATATAAATAATATATCTAATACATAAATTAAAATCTAACTAGAAAAATAATAAAGAGAATTTTAACTAAATAAGATAAATTTATGAGACTTGGTATAAGAATACATTTTGAGTAAATAGAATATAACTAAATGTATCATGTACTTATAATTTGATAAATATTATGATATGCATCACCTATAATCAATGTTACAAGTATAAATAATCACACTATATTAATATTTCATATTCAAGAATATGTAGAGAAACAACTACTTACACAAATTCAAATAAGTTAACACCTACCAACATATTTAAATATTATGAAAAATGTAATCATATTATAAAATTAGTCATATTAATACGTTTAAAAAAATGAAGGGTACTTAAATTAGGCATAACACTAGTGACATTGCTATCCAATTTCGACTTGTGAAATTAGATTGCTAATTAAAGTTCAAAATTTTCACAAACTAGGAATGTGATCCAAGTAAATAATGTATTATGTAGATATTTGAAAAACCATTTAATAATTAACATATAAATGGATGGATTGTTCAATAAGAATTACACAAAGAATGAGAAATATTATAAGAAAATTTAATCTAGATGAACCACCAATGCATATCTTAAAATAAAAATTATGAAAATATGTAACATTCACAACAAAAATTATTCATTACTTATTATTATAAAGTATTAGTATAAAAATGATTAAGTATTTATGATAAAAAGATACTTACATTGATATGATAGAATATTATGTCTTTCCTTTGTAATGATACAATGATATAGGTATTGACAAAAAGTTAACCAAAACCAAAGGAAAAAAATATGAAAAGAAGAAATAATAATTATAAAAAAAAATAAAAATAATTGAATGAAATATTCAAATGATGACCATTGACTGAATGAGTAGCCTATTTACATCAATATCTTGTAATTGAAAGACATTATTTATAATAATAGTAACTATTTTATAACAACCAAGTAAAAATGAATAAAATTTATTATGAGTATCTAGATCTTCATGAGATTTATCCCAATACAATAATAATCACCAACTTTTAAAAAAAAAATAGAAATTTTATTATCACATGAATTTATAGGTGTTTCTTTATCCTTTTCTCATTTCTTAAAATCATTATTTTTAGTCTAATGAAAGGTTAAGATATCATTAATTATTTTCTCAACAACATTATTATATTTTACTAAATATTGAAGAGTGTTATAACAGAAGAAATATAGAGTTATATTATCAAAATAGATTCAAATCCATAATCTAACATGAATGGATAAAAACTTATTTTATATTTCACTATTATGAGATCATCTCATAATAATTCAAATATTAATCACATTATTAGGATATACTAATTTTTTAATAATTGAAATCAAATTTTTATTAGTGGACTCAGACTGTCCATACCCTTGAGGATATTACTTTGAGGAATGACTATAAATAATTGAATAACATTCTATAAACTCTATATAATAATTTTAAATAAATTGAGGAAATTTATCTAATATTACTTTATCAGTAACACCAAATTTAGAAAAAAATGATTATCAAAGAATGAAATGACATCATTTGTGATAAAAAATTTCAAATATATCACTTCAGGCCACTTAGTGAAATAATCAGTGATTGTTAGAATATATTTTTTATCGATTGAAGGAGGGTAAGTATCATAACTAAACTCAATACCTTACTCAATAAAATGTTTCTATGAAATAATGATATTTAAATAAATTACAAATAGTCTATATCTACAAGTGAAATTTTTACGAGGCACACATACATGAACTAATTTATATGCATCTTTAAAAAGTGTAGACCAATAATAAACTATACAAGATTATTTATAATTTTTTTTTTTTATATAATGACAACCACAAATTCCTTCATGATATTGTCTAAGGAGATTTTAAGTATGATCATGATTTAAGAGACATAATATAACACCATATTTGTTCCTATAAAACATAAAATTCTAACACCGTATTTTTTCCTATAAAACATAAAATTCTCTAGCAAAGCAAATTTAAAATATTATAAATGAAGTGATCTTATTTGATTTTTATAAAAGTTAGTATGACAAGCTTGATTTTGGAAGTAATAAATGAAATCTTGATACCAATTATCTTGTGAAAACAAAAAACCTCACTCATGCATTTCATGACTAAATTTAAACTCTATAGAAAAGTCAACAACCTTTATAATCTTGAAATGTGATTTATCATGAAGAGAATCATCAATTAAAAGCACTAAAACATTTTTTTTTAAGTTGAATTTTTAGCCAAATGTTTTCCAGAGTCATTTCCATTAATCATATTTCATATTATAAATTCATGGTCAAACACTTGAATATTAAAAATTCATTTGGCTCTCCTCCCTTGAATAGTATGATCCTTTAAAAGATAATAAGGACAAACACATTTTGTCAAACAATGAATTTATTCCCATTAAAAGATATCTAAAATTATTCAAATATGAAATTAATGATAAAATAATTTTTTCAATCAATGGATACTTGATCTCAATGTCATTAAAAACATGCCTCATATAAACAATAGGCCTTTCTTTATGATTATCATGATGTTGAGTAATAAAAATATTTATGGGATTATTGGTAATGTTAACATAGAGAATAAAGGGCTTGATTAGATTTAGTTTAGAAAGTATTGGCTCACTTATAATGAAATATTTCAAACTTTTAAATGTTGAATCAAAATCTACATCCTAGAGATAAACCTAATTTATATTTAATATAACGTGTAATGGATTAGATTTATTAGTGAAATCATCAATAAATCTAAGCAAAAAATATCTAAGAATAGAATGATCTTTATGAGGTGGTAAATATTTGATATCATTAATGTATTAAAGATAAATTTATATTCCATTTTTGGATATGATATGGCTTAATAATTTCCCTTCAGTTACTCCAAAAATATATTCCTTAGGATTTAGATAAATTCCATAGTTTGTACATCTTGTGAAGATAAATCTTGAAGATGATAAATATGTTTATTTATATTTTTATAATTCATGGTAAGATAATCAAGTTATACTTGAATAAAAATTACAATTAAAACATCACAGTCTATGAGTATATCCCTATGAAAAGTCATACTTGAGTTTATTAAACCAAAAAAATTCTATTAAAAGTAAAATTTTTGTCTTCCTTTAGTAAAAGTAGTCTTGTGTCTATCTTAAATATTTAAAAAAATATAATTATAACTGAAATTACATTAAAAAAAATATGATCATTTTATATCTTTAAACATGTTATAAAATATGATCAATACTAGGTAGAGGAAAATTATAATTAACACTAGACTTATTCAAATCTCTAAAGTCTACAAATAAGTGAATATCATCATTTTTATTTATAAAAGGAACTAAGTTATCAAACCAATAAGAATAGTTTAAAGTAAATATGACACCATCATATAACATCTTATCAATCTCATTATTGATGTTTTCTTCCAATAAAGGGATTATTCTTCTAAAATTTTGCCTAATTGAGGTTTTATACTAGGTTTTATAGGTATACCATGTTTAATTATTTTAGTATCATAACCTTTTAGGTATTTATATGAAAAAAAATGACATTAAATTCTGTAAATATTCCTACATAATATATTTAGGATCTTCTTCAGTACACAAACTTTTGCATTAATTGTTTGGAGTGAATAACAATTCTAAGCTAAAAAAATCAATAGGAAATTTATTAGTGTTTAATTTTAAATATTCACCATAATTTAGCAGCTAATAATAATAATAATAATAATAATAATAATAATAATAATTTTATTTAAATAAATAATCAATAGGCACATAATAACTAAAAAATATGTCATTTTTGTTTAAATCAGGCCTATTGGGTTTAAAAATCTTAGAAAAAGTAGTATTGTGTCTATCTTATATATTTAAAAAAATATGATTATAACTGAAATTACATTAAAAAAATATGATCATTTTATATCTTTAAACATGCTATAAAATATGATCAATACTATGTAGAGGAAAATTATAATTAACACTAGACTTATTCAAATCTCTAAAGTCTACAAATAAGTAAATATAATCATTTTTATTTATAAAAGTAACTAAGTTATCAACCCAATAAGAATAGTTTAAAGTAAACATGATACCATCATATAACATCTTATCGATCTCATTATTGATTTTTCTTGCAATAAAGGAATTATTCTTCTAAAATTTGGCCTAATTGAGGTTTTATAATAGGTTTTATAGGTATACCATGTTTAATTATTTCAGTATCATAACCTTTCAGGTATATTTATGAAAAAAAATGACATTAAATTTTTTAAATATTCCTGCATAATATATTTAGGATCTTCTTTAGTGCTAAGGTTAATCATAATAGTATCACCTATTATTTCCTTATATGGTTCTTCAATACACAAACTTTTACATTAATTGTTTGGAGTGAATAACAATTCTAAGCTAAACAAATCAATAGGAAATTTATTAGTGTTTAATTTTAAACATTCACCATAATCTAGCACATAATAATCATAATAAAAATAATTTTATTTAAATAAATAATCAATCTGCACATAATAACTAAAAAATATATCATTTTTGTTTAAATCAGGCACTTTGGGTTTAAAAATCTTAGAAAAAGTAGTATTGCGTCTATCTTATATATTTAGAAAAATATGATTATCACTAAAATTACATAGAAAAATATGATCATTTTATATCTTTAAACATGCTATAAAATATGATCAATACTAGGTAGAGGAAAATTATAATTAACACCAGACTTATTCAAATCTCTAAAGTCTACAAATAAGTGAATATCGTCATTTTTATTTATAAAAGGAACTAAGTTATCAACCCAATCAGAATAGTTTAAAGTAAATATGACACCATCATATAACATCTTATCAATCTCATTATTGATGTTTTCTTCCAATAAAGGGATTATTCTTCTAAAATTTTTCCTAATTGACATTTTATACTAGGTTTTATAGGTATACCATGTTTAATTATTTCAGTATCATAACCTTTTAGGTATTTATATGAAAAAATGACATTAAATTCTTTAAATATTCCTACATAATATATTTGGGATCTTCATTAGTGCTAAGGTTAATCATAATAGTATCACCTATTATTTCCTTATATGGTTCTTTAGGACACAAACTTTTACATTAATTGTTTGGAGTGAATAACAATTCTAAGATAAACAAATCAATAGGAAATTTATTAGTGTTTAATTTTAAATATTCACCATAATTTATCACATAATAATCATAATTAAAATAATTTTATTTAAATAAATAATCAATATGCACATAATAAGTAAAAAATATGTCATTTTTGTTTAAATCAGGCACTTTGGGTTTAAAAATCTTAGAAAAAGTAGTATTGTGTCTATCTTATATATTTACAAAAATATGATTATAACTGAAATTACATAGAAAAATATGATCATTTTATATCTTTAAACATGCTATAAAATATGATCAATACTAGGTAGAGGAAAATTATAATTAACACTAGACTTATTCAAAATACTCTAAAGTCTACAAATAAGTGAATATCATCATTCTTATTTATAAAAGGAACTAAGTTATCAACCCAATAATAATAGTGTAAAGTAAATATGACACCATCATATAACATCTTATCAATCTCATTATTGATGTTTTCTTCCAATAAAGGGATTATTCTTCTAAAATTTTCCCTAATTGAGGTTTTATACTAGGTTTTATAGGTATACCATGTTTAATTATTTTAGTATCATAAAATTTTACGTATTTATATGAAAAAAATGAAATTAAATTCTTTAAATATTCCTACATAATATATTTAGGATCTTCTTCAGTGCTAAGGTTAATCATAATAGTATCACCTATTATTTCCTTATATGGTTCTTCAGTACACGAACTTTTACATTAATTGTTTAGAGTGAATAACAATTCTAATTTAAACAAATCAGTAAGAAATTTATTAGTGTTTAATTGTAAATATTCACCATAATTTAGCACATAATAATCATAATAAAAATAATTTTATTTAAATAAATAATCAATATGCACATAATAACTAAAAAATATGTCATTTTTGTTTAAATCAAGCACTTTGGGTTTAAAAATCTTAGAAAAAGTAGTATTGTGTCTATCTTATATATTTACAAAAATATGATTATAACTTAAAGTACATAAAAAAATATGATCATTTTATATCTTTAAACATGCTATAAAATATGATCAATACTAGGTAGAGGAAAATTATAATTAACACTAGACTTATTCAAATCTCTAAAGTCTACAAATAAGTGAATATCATAATTTTTATTTATAAAAGGAACTAAGTTATCAACCCAATAAGAATAGTTTAAAGTAAATGTGACACCATGATATAATATGTTATCAATCTCATTATTGATGTTTTCTTCCAATAAAGGGATTATTCTTCTAAAATTTTGCCTAATTGAGGTTCTATACTAGGTTTTATAGGTATACCATGTTTAATTATTTAAGTATCATAACCTTTTAGGTATTTGTATGAAAAAAAATGAAATTAAATTCTTTAAATATTCCTACATAATATATTTGGGATCTTCTTTAGTGCTAAGGTTAATCGTAATAGTATCACCTCTTATTTCCTTATATGGTTCTTCAGTACACAAACTTTTACATTAATTGTTTGGAGTGAATAACAATTCTAAGCTACAAAAATCAATAGGAAATTTATTAGTGTTTAATTGTAAATATTCACCATAATTTGGCACATAATAATCATAATAAAAATAATTTTATTTAAATAAATAATCAATATGCACATAATAACTAAAAAATATGTCATTTTTGTTTAAATTAGGCACTTTAGGTTTAAAAATATTAGAAAAAGTAGTATTGTGCCTATCTTATATATTTACAAAAATATGATTATAACTAAAATTACATAAAAAAATATGATCATTTTATTTCTTTAAACATGCTATAAAATATGATCAATACTAGGTAGAGGAAAATTATAATTAACACTAGACTTATTCAAATCTCTAAAGTCTACAAATAAGTGAATATCATCATTTTTAATTATAAAAAGAACTAAGTTATCAACCAAATAATAATAGTTTAAAGTAAATATGACACCATCATATAACATCTTATCAATCTCATTATTGATTTTTGCTTCCAATAAAGGGATTATTCTTCTAAAATTCTGCCTAATTGAGGTTTTATACTAGGTTTTATAGGTATACCATGTTTAATTATTTCAGTATCATAACCTTTTAGGTAATTATATTGAAAAAAATGACATTAAATTTTTTAAATATTACTACATAATATATTTAGGATCTTATTCAGTGATAAGGTTAATCATAATAGTACCACCTATTATTTCCTTATATCGTTCTTCATTACACAAACTTTTACGTTAATTGTTTGGAGTGAATAACAATTCTAAGCTAAAAAAATCAATAGGAAATTTATTAGTGTTTAATTTTAAATATTCACCATAATTTATCACATAATAATCATAATAATAATAATTTTATTTAAATAAATAATCAATATGCATATAATAACTAAAAAATGTCATTTTTGTTTAAATCAGGCACCTTGGGTTTAAAATTCTTAGAAAAAGTAGTATTGTGTCTATCTTATATATTTAAAAAAATATGATTATAAATAAAATTACATAGAAAAATATGATCATTTTATATCCTTAAACATGCTATAAAATATGATCAATACTAGGTAGAGGAAAATTATAATTAACACTAGACTTATTCAAATCTCTAAAGTCTACAAATAATTGAATATCATCATTTTTATTTATAAAAGGAACTAAGTTATCAACCCAATAATAATAGTTTAAAGTAAATATGACACCATAATATAACATCTTATCAATCTCATTATTGATGTTTTCTTCCAAAAAAGGGATTATTCTTCGAAAATTTTGCCTAATTGAGGTTTTATGCTAGGGTTTATAGGTATACCATGTTTAATCATTTGAGTATCATAACCTTTTAGGTATTTATATGAAAAAAATGACATTAAATTATTTAAATATTCCTACATAATATATTTAGGATCTTCTTCAGTGCTAAGGTTAATCCTAATAGTATCACCTATTATTTCCTTATATGGTTTTTCACTACACAAACTTTTACATTAATTGTTTGGAGTGAATAACAATTCTAAGCTAAACAAATCAATAAGAAATTTATTAGTGTTTAATTGTAAATATTCACCATAATTTATCACATAATAATCATAATAAAAATAATTTTATTTTAATAAATTAATCAATATGCACATCATAACTAAAAAATATGTCATTTTTGTTTAAATCAGGCACTCTGGGTTTAAAAATCTTAGAAAAAGTAGTATTGTGTCTATCTTATATATTTACAAAAATATGATTATAACTGAAATTACATAGAAAAATATGATCATTTTATATCTTTAAACATGCTATAAAATATGATCAATACTAGGTAGAGGAAAATTATAATTAACACTAGACTTATTCAAATCTCTAAATTCTACAAATAAGTGAATATCATCATTTTTATTTATAAAAGGATCTAAGTTATCAACCCAATAAGAATAGTTTAAAGTAAATATGACACCATCATATACCATCTTATCAATCTCATTATTGATTTTTTCTTCCAATAAAGGGATTATTCTTCTAAAATTTTGCCTAATTGAGGTTTTATACTGTGTTCTATAGGTATGCCATGTTTAATTATTTCAGTATCATAGCCTTTTAGGTATTTATATGAAAAAAATAACATTAAATAATTTAAATATTCCTACATAATATATTTAGGATCTTCTTCAGTGCTAATGTTAATCATAATAGTAGCACCTATTATTTCCTTATATGGTTCTTTAGTACACAAACTTTTACATTAATTGTTTGGAGTGAATAACAATTCTAGTCTAAACAAATCAATAGGAAATTTATTAGTGTTTAATTGTAAATATTCACCATAATTTATCACATAATAATCATAATAAAAATAATTTTATTTAAATAAATAATCAATATGCACATAATAACTAAAAAATATGTCATTTTTGTTTAAATCAGGCACTTTGTGTTTAAAAATCTTAGAAAAATAAATCCACAATTGATTTACTTTTAATCAAGTTAGGACTAGAAGTAAAAACAATAGGATTATCATCACAAGAATTAAATTCTATAGTAATATTATTAATTTAAAAAAATTCAAAGCTCTCAAGGAGTGACCAAATTTCTTGAGTGTTTATATAGAGATGGGTTTGGTTTTCCTTATAATTTGTTCTAGCTTGTCTAATAATCAATTCATAATATCCAAAGTCATTTATATTCTTATTGTTAAATTCAATGAAAATTTCAGGATCTAAACATATATTTGTGAATTCTATTATTTATCAGTTTTATCAAATGATAATTTATAATCATAACAAAATATTTTACCAACAAGAGATATTAAATTAATTTCAAGACCACTACCATGTTATGAACAAGCTCCATCAAATAATAATGATCATATAATATCTCTAGAAAATAGTATTTCTTGATGTTGTTTAAGTTCATCTAATTTATACAGATAATAAATACCAATTCTAGTTTTTATGTAAGAAATGGTAGGTGGTAAGGAATCTATTTGATTATTATTCCATTCCTCTCTATGCATAAATTTAATTTCATTACCAATAAGAACCCATGTTGTGTCCTTCCTTAAGTAATAATAGATACCTTAGAACAATATTTGCCTAATAACATAGTGTAATTAGTAGGGATATCCAAAATTTGAATATTAGACATACATATAATTCTTTCATCTTAGGATATCTTGATAACAATATCATGAGAATTAACACAACTCTTTTTTTATGAGATTCGAAACCAATAAGTTTATTATTATTAGTTTCATAAGATATGCCAAATTTATAATCAATAAATCTAGGAATTATGTTTTACAAAATCTCTTGTATCAAGGATGCAATTATAAATAAATTTGTCATTTATCTTAACAAATACATAAAATTAAGGAATATAATTAGTAAGAGGGCCAATGTATTGAGAGAAAATAGATCTGTGTTCATTATTACTAGATTTTCCCTAAAATTATACTATATTTTTGGGAATTAGATTTTTAATTTCATAATTTATCTTATCAAGCTATCCATGTAGACCAACATATTATAATAAATAAACACAAGATTTGATTGTAGCCAAAAAATAAATACTATTTTAAGAAACAACATTACGATGATGAATGCATTTATAATTTTTGGTCTTATAAAGAATATACTGAGTATTATTGAATCTTGTAGACAAATGATTATTTTTCTAAGAAATTGAAGTAGCTTTATCTTTAGTAATAATTTTATGCATAGTTTTACCTTTGTCTTTAGTGGAAGATTTATAAGAATAATATTTATTGTTGACCATGTTTAAATTATCTTTTTAGGTAGAATCATAACCCCTTTATCTTATTTATACAATATAAGAATTTTCAATCTTGATATTATCTGAATATTCATAAAACCCATACATGTTTATTATTGTCACTTAGATTTGCACCATTTAATGAGATTTCTAAGCTCTCCTCATCCAAGTGGCATAATTGAAACACCTCTAGGCTATGGGTGAGCCTAAGAGTGAGGTGAATCTCTAGATAGGGATAGCTCCCTTGATGTACCACTTTATATCTCTACTACACCTAAACTTTAAGGGGAAAAGGGAGAGAAAAAATTGAAAGAAAATTATCCTAAGGGAGGTGATACACTAAATAATTTGATGACTACCAACAAATTTCATGTTACACATGAGAATAAGGGACTAACCAAACATACACTTCTCCAATCTACATTTTCTCACATCAATGTTACATTATGAGGTTATGGATTAATGTTTAAGTTAGAAGGACTAGACAAGAGGAATTGAATATCACTAGTTAATATATTAACTCACTCAACATTAAAACTTCATATAACACTTCACATGCCCTCCAAGAAGAATCTTTCCAATTGCAAATAGGTGAGAGAATGAAAATAATCATGCTAATGAAACAAGAGTCATCACTTATGAAAAATAAAAAAATTTAAATGCAAACACTAATAAAAGTCATAGAAGAGGTAAAAATTAGTAGGGATATTGATCCATGGTATGAAAATGAGTATGAAAATTAGTTATAAAGTCCAAAATGGCTAGTTCTTATAGAACTTAAGAGAGAGATAAAGGAGAAGAGAGAATCCCAAGGGTCACAAGGACACTTGTCAAGATGAGAAAAGGAGTTAATTATGCATTATAATAGGATGTGGGATGAACCATTAAATGTTATAAGAGACAAGTAGCCATCCAAGTCATGAAACTATTACAAAGTGGCATGAAAGTTATCATTTTGGCTCAAAAAACTACCTTCATGATTTGAACCTATTTGAATGTCCCAAAACTAACTAGGGATAGGTATGATGATTGGAATGATTGGTAATAATTTTATACATGCCTCTATATGCACTATTTTTAGTCTTGTTCATCTAGAATCATTTGGAAATGTGTTATCATCATATGTAGTCTAATAAACTCTTCTTTCATTCACCCTGCACACTTGGCCTCAAAAAAGGCATCAATTTTCCTTGAAAATCCATGATATGGAGTGAATTATATGTTTAAATACCTTACATGTAACTAGAGGTATAAATCACACCTTAAAATCATCTCACTTAAATTTTTCCACCCTTCTCATCATCATGTCCACTATGCTAGTTTTAACTAGCTGAGATGAATCATGTAGTTGAGGAACTTAGGAGTTATTAAAAGGAATTAAATTAAAATTTTGAGTTATTTTGAGTCCTAATATTCTATTCCAAGTGATTTAAATCTGTTGAAACCTCTTGGAAACTACACAAAACATAAAATAGTCAGAAATACCTTATTTTATACTCCATTCATATAGGTCCATACAAATAAAAGTGTGGGAAGAAGACTAAAATATTCCTCTAAAATTTGAAATCAATTTTATGGGAAAAATATTTAATTAGAGTAGCTAACCAACTCTATTTCCTCCATTGGGTCACTATCCAAGGGTTTGTAAGGGTTTTGAGTGCATTCTATTCTAAAGGTTTGTTCATAAATATGGGACATTAAAATTGTAAAAAATTCCATAATAAGGTTTATTAGGACCATTAATAACACCTATATATTTATATGTACTCCATGCAAAGTCTCATGAGAGATGTGATCACTTTAACTTGGCCTATCGAGCTCCTTTTCATATTTCCTATAGGCTTGAGTTGGTTTTGAGTCCACAAATGGATTATTTATGCTTTATCTACCTTTAAAAAGATTTATAACCTCTTTATTGACCAAAAAAACATTATTCAATATGTTTAAATGTATATATAAGGCTAGAAGTGTTAATGACTCCCCATTTGGACACTAGGCTTAAACCTTGTTTAACAGGCCTGAGTTGTCTTAAGACCCAAAATGACTTTCTCATGATTTCCTCTACATAAAAGTATCTAAAAAACATATATTATGCTGACATAAACATTTAATAATAGGTTATAAATATTATCTCAAGGTGGAAGTGACAATGACTTCCTCATTTGACACTAGGCCTTACCAAACCTCATAAACCTAACTATAACCTTAAGAGTATAGAACACCCTATTGAGTTTCACCATTATGTGATAGATTTATTATGTTATAATAGGATTTTTAAATCTTATAAAATATTATAAAAAAATCTACATAGGTCCTAACTCATCTTTGCTTTTCCTTCTCCAAAACTACTAGGGTTTGTGCATGAGGGGAGTGTCCCCTATCTAAGATAAAATAGAGGGAAATCCCCCTATTTTCTCAAAAAATATGAAGATTTTAGAGATTTTTAAAAGTTATGGAGATCATATTTACAAATTTTTGGCCTATGTCTAGGTAATTTGGCCTTTCAAATCTGTAAAAGTCCAACACTAACTATGTGAAATAGACTACATGCAATGTTCCAAGATGTGAACTATATATTACTTGCTCAAGGTTATTATTTAAATTGTTTTCCATATAAATAGGGTGTCATTAAATTTTTTAAGAGTCAATTATAATTATTTGATCCATTTTAACCCTCTCTAACTCTATATTGTTTACACCCCTCTTTGGTTGGCCTAGATTAAGCACCATTTGATTGTGACTATGATTTGGAGAATAGGGTTCCACCTGTAGGTGTTCATTGATTTAATTAGGACTTAAGTATAGTTATGAAGACATATTTAGATATTAGTAGATAATTTTATAGTTTTTGGACCTATTTTCTCATCCTAATTTGGCTAGATCATCACCTATACAAAGTTTTTAGCTCACTGTCTATCTACTCAGCCAACTGTAGGTGAACATTTATGTGATATGACACTTGTAGGTTACCTTATGACTTGAAAAATCAATAATAAAATTTGAATAATGGTATCCATCCTATTTTTTATCTCTTTCATCAAAAAACATTGATATCTCAATGCTTAAACTCTTCCTTATGAATGATATAAAAAATGGGTCTTGGTTGTAGGTCATCATTTTCTTAGTGTACAGACTGTAAGTGTATATCAGAAGCAAAAAACATTATATCCTTATCCTTAAAATATATTTATTAAATTATTTTTCACTTGAACCATTTTTAACTATTCCTATATGTTGGCATGGTCTATAACTATCAACTTGGAGTGCAAAGTTACTTTTGGATCAAATTCTTGTAGACATCAATGCCTTTATAGGAAACCTTAGGCCTCTCAACAACTATCTTCCCCTAGTCATTGTCCCCTAAAACTTTAAAAAATAATATATCTAGGATAGGGATATATAATCAATATATATATATATATATATATATATATATATATATATATATATATATGCATCAAAATAATTGGCAACCTTGTCATATGACTCTATCAAAATGGCCTTAGGCCTCTATTTTACATTTTCACAGAATAGAGCCATGGACTCAATCATCTCATCCTTAGAGGTATTTTACAACTTTAATTTTCCAAATTATCCCTCAAATAGGTCTTTCATAGTATAAAAAACATAATAATAAATAAATAAGGTTTTCATCTCATACTTCAACCTTTCTATATGACTATTTGGCTCCCTATTAACACCTGTAGGTGGTTATTTATAGGTCTACAAGTAGTAGTATAGGATGGTAGGGAGAAAACATGATTATGAGATTCAAATTAATATTTATATCCTTAAATAATTTCAAATATACTCTTTCATTACCAATATATTTCTCAAAATAAAACTCCCTTCCAACATGATTGACCTTCATGAGATAGCTATACATGTTCGTTAATGGTAGGAGACTATGAATTTAGGTAGTGGATAGAATTTAGACAAAGTATCTTGAGGAATGATCTCATGAACCTACATATTCTCATTATCAATCCCTCAAATTAGTGTTTATCCTTATTAATATCTTAATACAAATCTCAAAATACCTGGTTCTAACATTAAAGCCTCCTATAAACAAATGCTACAGAGAAAGAAATGGTATCTAGTGCTTGGTTAGTGTGGTGTATGAACTTGTAACCAAACAAAATATTCTTCAAACATTCAAATAGACTCTCCATAGTTATTTTTTTCTTTAATAATTTGATATATCCTCACTACCACCCAATGAACATGGTAAACATGATATATATATGTGATTGCAAGTGAAAGTGAGTGGAGAGTTTACTATGAGGAAGGCAAGACTAAATATTGATAAAAAAATGATGTTGTGAGACTAAAAAGGAAGGGACAGTGATCACTATGTCCTTAATACCTATGGAAACATCACATCACATTCCTATGAGACCTCTAAAGAGAAACACATAGTTTGTAACAAAGAAAACTAATTGAGATTGCACATGGTGGCACCTTCTTACAACATGAGATAAATTACCCATAAAAACACCATGAAACATGAAAATAAACATGGATATAATATAAGAGGAGAACCAACATTCTCTATATTCAACATCACCAACTATTTTGTTTGGACTTGTCCAAAATGGATTAGAACCTATAGGGTGTACAAATTAACAAGCATAAAAACATAATCAACTTCACGAGGATGATTCATAAAGCACATGTCACCATTATTAAAAATATTTTTTGTAAATTAATATCTCTAAGTTTAATTTAACCTCCCAATATCATTTTTCCTAAAACCTCCATTTCTTACCATACCAAGTACAAACTTGAAGACTGCTTTTGCTTGCCAAGCCTAGTGAAAGGAGAGATAAGTGGTTTTCTTCATTTTTTGAATTTTTTAATAAAAATAATAATTTAAGTGTATGGAAGACCAATTTAAACTATTAAAACATCCCAAATGGTAGGAGGTTGTATAATTACATACACCTCATTTAATGCTCATGTTTTCAATAAAACTACCTCTTTTTTAGAATATCCTACCACTTTTTAGTTAGTAATAATTAATTAAGACATAAGGGGACACATGGGTCATTCCATCATCCATTTATACTTCAAATTTACCTAGGAATCCATACAAGTCATTAAATTCTCTATTTTGACCCCTAAAATGACTCAAAAGGACATATTTATTAATAAGACTAATGACCAAGACTAATAAAACATTAAATGGAATCAATTAACATATAATACACCCTATGACATAATATTAAACACCATATAACCCTATAAAGATTTTTTTTTCCTATAGGCATCCCAATTTGACCTATAAGGTCAAATTTGGTCAATAAATTGGTAACATATAAGGGTAGCATGTCTGCTATACTAACTAAACCTGTAGCCTTATTAGTCCATTGGGATTATGGAGTCATCTAAATTTTGAGACATAATAATAGGACCTTTAGAACAATATTTTATCAAGACAAGACCAATTGACTACATCAACCACACAAAGTAAAGGGCACATACAAAACAAATCAAACTAACTAACAAGACACACACACACGCACACACAAAATAAAGAAAACAAACTAACAAGACACACACACACACACACACACATATGTGCTCAAGTATCTTATGGGAATCATAAAAAAAACTATTATACACAACTATCAACTAATCATACCTCCTTTCCAGGATCAAAAGGAAAATTCCTTGAATCTTCTTCTTCATGATATGAATCATAGTGTCAAGAATGTTTCTCCTTAGATTAGATGCCTTGTAGATCAGACCTATTCTCTAACACTCTAATTGATATGATTTCAAGTTGACCATATTAAAATAGGTCTTCAATTTAAAATTATTCCTCTTGAACTTGCACATATACCTCATACTACTTCTCACTCTTCATCTCATGTTCAACTTGCATCTTATTGATAGGCATGGTTTCAAGAGGAGTGGTTTCTTATTCCTTGGAAGATTGAGACCAATAAAATATTATTCCAACATTAAAGATCTGATGTGTTTCTACCAACTGATCGAGAGGATGATAACCCATTTTGATGATTTTTAACATGTCATCATGAGATGAATCTTCTTCTTGAAAGAATACATTTGAAAAGTTACCTTTTCTTTACATACTCACTTGAATGTCAAGGATACCTTCTCCATTATTTACTAGATCATAGACTCCTTGAAGATGATTATAACCTACTCCAATTAATAAAAAAATTCATCCAAAGTCTGATTAATAGCTTATTCTTGCCCATCATGATATCTTGGACAATGATGGAAGAACCAATGGATATTTCTTCCTCTTTGGCAAAAGGAAAACATTCTTCCATATCAACCAAATTAGAAGTTTCCACATAAGAGACCACCTCTTCTTTAGAATTTGGGACCTATTTAGGTATCTAAAGTTTCATTTCAATATCATGAATTTTGTTCTCAAGGGCTACAAGATCCTCCATCTCCTTCTTTGTGATTCCAAGATTAGGCAACTTGAAGTCATGTGACTTAGTCAAATGAGGATGCCAAGGAGCTAGAATTTATTCAAGAAAGAGTTATGATTTTTTAATAATTAACTTCTATTCTTTATGTTCCCATACCATAGGTCCATCAAGGCAAATGGTGATGAGTTGAGGACAAGATGAACTAGTTGGTGGATGTGGTACATAAAACTCAAAATCAGAGTGAGAGTGAAATGTAGGGAATTCTTTTGGAAGCTCTTGAGGAAGGGGAGGTAGACCTTGGGTTAAAATATCCTAGTTGTATTCCTTCCATTTTAAAATCACCTCATTCACATCTAATTTATCTTTAAAACCCTGTTAATGAAGGTTATATGGGGTGTGTTTAGGCATAGGTTCTTCTTTTGGATCTAAACCTTCCATCACACCTTGACTTAGAAATTTCATCTTTGACTCTAACTCTTCAATTTGCTTGGCTAGGTTATATTGAAAAAGTATTTATTGAAGTTAATATGAATCTTCATGAGGATGAGGATTAAAATAGGGTTGACATGGAAGATAAGGAGTCTCTTGAGGAAGGGTGGGAGGAGCTTGCATAGGATCAAGTTTTTCTTCAACGTCACACTCTTTATCTAGGATTTTCTCCTCTTTCTTTCTGCATGACTCCACTATCTTATTCTAGATTATGATGTTAAGATTATTAGTCTATTATTGAGGTATTGATTCAATTTTAGGAGTGTATTAAGTATTCAAGAAACTTGGGATCTCCTTAGGCTTAGATTCTCCACCTTGTTTTCAACTTGAAATCTCATATCTAGATGTCACTTCTTGAGGTGGGGATGTAATTGGAGAGGGAAATGAGGGCTTAGATTCCAATTTTTTTTTTATAATGACATGGACTAATACATATTAATATTATCTAACTCAATATTCCTTTCAATATTTACTTTAAAAATAAGGTTTCTCTTTTTAACTCTCTCCTCCAACTGATTAGGAAAAGGATCACTTTGATAAACATGATTGGGTTCATGAGTGGGAATCATAAAGGATTGAAATAAATATTGGGGAAGTGGATATAAATTCTGATAGGTTTGGTGAGGTTTCTTCTCATGAATTTTTAGCCTATGTTCTAAGGATGAAACTAGGCCACTTGCATCTAGCATCTCACTTGTGAGCCTTTGCCAATTGGCTCTCTCAATAGGTGCCCATTCTATTTTGGCCATCTCTAAAGAATCTCTCACCTTATTAATAATATTAATAGGTATATCTATACCATATCCCCTTTGTGTTTCAAGATTTATCATGTACTTCTCATAACCCGAGAGAGTTTTCTTGAAATTGGAAATGGATTGACTTGAGAAGTGACTAGGTTAACTAGGATCAAGATATGGAGAAGACTAATTATAGGATTGATAAAACTCATGATAAGGCTGGTTATATGACTGATAAGGATGATGATAGGGTTGAAAATGGTCGTATCAAGACTATAAATAATCACACCAAGGCTGATAGGGGATGCCATAGGATTGATATACCTCACCAACTTGTGTAAATCAAAACTCAACACCAAAGTCAACCATGAAAATTAATTAAAAGTGAGAATATTAAAAAGGAAACATAGGCTACTTGACCAGCTGATGTATCTTTGGAGTTGTCATTGATGCTTGGATATATGCCTCCAAATGTTGATGTGTTGAAAGACAACACTAAAAATATTTCAAATTCTTGGATTAAGAATCCCATCAGGCATACCAAAAACTATTTTCACTTGGATTTTCACCCTTTGACAAGATGTCTAATCTCTCCTCATCCAAGTCGCACAATTGAAACACCTCTAGGCTATGGGTGAGCCTAAGATTGAGGTGAATCTCTAGATATGGATAGCTCCCTTAATATACCACTTTGGATCACTACAATACCTAAAATTTAAGGGGGGAAAGGTAGAGAGAAAACTAAAATAAAACTATCCTAAGGGAGGTGATACACTAAATAAGTTGATGAATACCAACTAGTTTCATGTTACACATGAGAATAAGGGACTAACTGAACATACACTTCTCTAATCTGCATCTTCTCAAATCCATGTTACATTATTAGGTTATGGATGAATGTTTAAGCTAGGAGGAGTATACAAGAGGATTCGAATATCACTAGTTAACATACCAACTCACTCAACCTTGACACTTCTTAGAACACTTCACATGGTCTCTAAGAAGAAGCTTTCTAACTAAAAATAGTTGAGAGAATGAAAAAATCATGCTAAAGAAACAAAAGTCATCACTTATTCAAAATCAAACATTCAAAATGAACACACTTAATAATATTCATGGAAGAGTAAAAATAAGTAGGGATATTTATTAATGGTATGAAAATGAGAAAGGCTTTTCCATACTCAGGTGGAACATAAGTTATAAAGGCTAAAATGGCTACTTATTATAGAACTTGAGAGAGAGAGAGAGAGAGAGAGAGAGGAGAAGAGATAAGGCCAAAGATCACAAGTACACTTGTCAAGTTGATAAAATGAATTAATTTTTCATGAGAATAGGATGTGGGATGAAAAATTTAAGGTCATAAGAGACAAGTGGCCATCCAAGTCATGAAGCTATTGCAAAGTGGTATGAAAGTTCTCATTCTAGCTTGGAAAACTACCTTCATGATTTGGACTTGTTTGAACATCCAAAAACTGACTAGAGATAGGTATGATGATTGGAATAAATGGTAAGGATTTTATACATGCCTCTTCATGCATTGGTTGTAGTCCTAGTCATCTAGAATCATTTGGAAATGAGTTATCATCATCTGTAGTCTAAGAACCTCTTCTTTTATGCCCCCTACACACTTGGCCTCAAAAAAGGCATCATTTTTACATTAAAATCCATGGGATGGAGTAAAATAAATGTTTTAAGACCCTAAATTGACTTAGAGGCATCATGCACACCTTAAAATTAGATCACTTGAAGTTTTTCACCCTTTTCACCATCATGTCCATTATGTCAATTTTGACTGGCTAAGATGAAGCATCTAGTTGGGGAACTTATGAGTTGTTAAAATTAATTAAATTTACATGGGTATTTATATTAATTTCTATTATTCCTTTTCATGTGATTGGAATATCTTGGAACCTCTTAAAAATTGTATAACACATAAAATAGTAAAAAATACTTTGTTTTGTACTCAAACCGTATAGTTCCATACAAATAAAAAGGATGGGAAGAATATTTAAAGAGTCCTATACAATTTCAAATAATTTTCTTTGTTAAAATATGTCATTTTAGTATCTATCCAACTCCATTTCCTCCATTGTGTCACTATCCAAGGGTTTGTAAGGTTTTTGAGTACTTTGTATTCTTAAGGTTTGTTCATAACTATGGGACATAAAAAATGAATAAAAAATCCACAATAATGTTTTTTAAGATCCTTTTTAATACCTTCAAATGTCTTTGGCCTTCATGAAAATTCTCATTAGAGATGTGATCACCTCAACTTGACCTATTGAGCTCCTTTTCATATTTCTTGTAGGCCTAAATTGGTTTTGAGTCCAAAAATTGATTATTTATACTTTATCTTCATTAAAAAATATTTATCACCTCTTTATTAAACCCAAAATAATTATACAATAGGTTTAAATTCAAATATAAAGCTATATGTGTTAATGGCTCCCTATTTGGACACTATGCCTAGACCTTGTTTAACACGCCTAAGTTGTCTTAAGACCAAAAATGACTTTTTCATGATTTCCTCTATGTAAAAATAGTGGAAACACATATATTATGACCATAAAACATGTATAAATTGGTTAAAAATATAAAATCAATGTTAAAGTGACAATGACTTCTTTATTTGACACTAGGCCTCACCAAACCTCATAGACACGATGGCAACCTTAAGATTGTAGAAAACCCTATTGTGTTTCACCCTTATGTACTAGATTTATTTTTTTATCCTAGGTGTGTTATATCTTCTCAAATATTATAACAAAGACTAAATATGTCTTAAATCATCCTTTTGTCTCCTTCCCCAAAATTGTCAAGGTTAGTGCATGAGGGGAGTGCCTTTTATTTGATATAAAATAAAGAACACTCCCCTTATTTTATCAAAAAATATGAATATTTTAAATGGTTACATAAGTGATTTAAATCATATATACCAATTTTTGGCCTTTGGTAAGGTCATTTTACCTTCCAAGTCTTCAAAAGTCTAAGACTAATTGTGTGAAATTGACTGTATACAGTGTTCCAAGATGTGGACTATATGTTATTTACAAAGGGTTATTATATTGATTATTTTCCATATAAATAGGATGTAATTATCTTTTTTTAGAGTTAAATATAATAATGTGTTCCATTTGGACCCTATCTAATTTTATATTGTTTACACCCCTCTTTGGTTGTCCTAGACTAAGCACCATTTGATTATGACTATGATTTGTAGAACAAGGGTCCACTTATAGGTGTTCATTGCATGAATTATGCATTAGGTATAGTAATTAAGACCTATTTATATCTTAAAATATAATTTTATAGTGTCTTTACATGTTTTATCATCCTACTTGGGCTAGATCATCACATATACAAAAAATTTAGCTCACTGTCTATCTACTCAGTCAGTTATAGATAAACATTTATGTCATAGGACACTTATAAGTTACCTTAAGCCCTTTCATCAACCAAAATTGATATGTTAATTATTAAACTCTTCCTTATGAATGATATAGAAAATGGGTCTTGGTTGTAGGTCATCATTTTCTCAGTGTATAGACTCAAAGTGTACATGGGATTAAAAAACTAGTATATCCTCCCCCTTTAATGATATTTATTCCATTAATGCTCAATTCAACCATTTGGAACCATTCACATATGTTGTCATGGTCTATAACTATCAACTTGGAGTGTAAGGTCACTTTTGGATCAAAGTCCTATAGACATCAATGCCTGAGTTTAATGTCTTTATAGGAAACCTTAGGCCTCTCAACAACTATCTTCCCCTAGTCTTTCTCCCCTAAAACTTTGAAAATTCATCAAACTATGATAGGGATATAGAATTAATATATACATATGAATCAAAATAATTGGGAACCTTGTCATATGCCTCTATCAAAATGGCCTTAGGTCTCTATTTTGCATTTTTAGGGAAAAGAGCCTTAGACTCAGTCAACTCATCCTTGGAGGAATTTTACAACTTAAATTTTCCAACTTATCCCTCAAATATGTCTATCATGGTCTAAAAATAATACTAATAAATAAATAGTGTTTCCATCTCATACTTCAACCTTTCTATATGGCTATTTGGATCCCTATTAACACCTATAGGTGGTTATTTACAGGTCTACAAACAATTATATAAGATGGTAGGCAAAAAAAATGATTGTGAGATTTAAATGAATATTTATATCCTTTAATTATTTAAAATATACTCTTTCATTACTAAGACCTTTCTCAGCTCAAAACTACCTTTCAACATGATTGACCTTCATGAGATAGTTGTACATGTCCATTAATCATAGGAGACTAAGTTTAGGTAGTGGACAGAATTTAGAAAAAAATATGTTGAGGAATGATCTCATGAACCCAAATAGTCTCATTATAAATCCCTCAAATGATTTTTTGGCCTTATGATGATCTTAATACAAGTCTAGAAAACACCTGGTTCTAATGTGAAAACCTCCTATAAACAAATGCTACATAACAATTAATGGTGTCTAGTGGTTAGTTAGTGTGGTGTATGAACTTGTAACTAACCAACATCTTACTAAAGCCTTAAAATATACTCTCCCCAATTATTTATGTCTTGAATAAGTTTATATATCCTCACTACCAAACCATGAACATTCTAAACAAGATTTTTACATGTGACTGCAAGTGAAAGTGAGTGGAGAGTTGACTATGAGGAAGGCAAGATTGAATATTGATAAAAACATGGTGTTATGAGACTAAACATGAAGGGATAGTGATAATTATGGCATTGAGACCTATGTAAACATCACATCGCATTCATATGAGACCTTTGAAGAGAAACACATAGTCTACAATAAAGAAAACTAATTGAGACTGCACATGGTGGGACCTTATTACAACATGAGATAAATTACCCATTAAAACACCATGAAAAATGAAACTAAAAAAGAGATCATCTAAGAGGAGAGCCAACATATTCTAGAGTTAACATCACCAACTAGTTTATATGGACTTATCCAAAATGGAGCAAAACTTATAGGATGTACAAATTAGCAAGAAAAAAAACATAGTCAACTTCATGAGGATGGTTCATAAATCACAGACCACCATTCTTCAAAATATTATTATGGAAATCAATCTCTATGAGTTTAATTTCACCTGCAAATATAATTTTTCCTAAAACCTCCATTGCTAACTGTACCAAGTACAAACATGAAGACTACTTTTGCTTGTTAAACCTAATGGAAGGAGAGATAAGTGGTTTTATTATTTTTTTGAAGTTTATAATCAAACTAATCACTAAATTAAGTGTATGGAAGACCAAGGGATAGTCTTGAAATGTACCCAAGTGTAGGAGGCTATACAATTCTATACACCTCATTTAATGCTCAAGTTTTCAAGAAAACTACCTCTTTTCTACATAACTTGCCATTTTTTAGTTAGTAATAGTTACTTAAGACATAAAATGACACATGGATCATGACATAATCCCTTGAAACATTCAAATTTCCCTAATAATCCAGACAATTTATTAAATGCTCTATTTTGACCCCTAAAATGACTCAAAAAGATTTATTTACTAATAAGACTAATGATCAAGACTAATACAAAATTAAATGACATAAAATTTCATATAATAAAACCTATTACATAATATTGAACATCATATAACCCTCTAAAGATAAATCTTTTTCCTATAGGGGTCCCAATTTGACCTACAAGGTCAAATTTGGTCAATATTTATATTGTCAGCCAACTCAATAGAAATACTATCATTTGCATAGATATATTTTTTAAATTTATGAACAAATATACAAGTGGTAGGTTCATCATATAATTCATAAACATTACAATAATCAACTTTTTCTATATTTTTAATTTTATCAGGATTTGAATTCTTGTCCTATGTATAAGGCTTGTCATTTAATTTATACTTGATAGTGACCATCTCATTACTTGCATTATGAACAGAATTTAAAATATATTCATTACTATAAGTTAAACTCATGGAATCTCTATCTTTAAAACCAACATGTTTAATTTTATTTTCATACTCTATGCAAAAGGTAATGATTTCATCATAATCTACTATATCTTTGTCTCTTAAAGCCATTGTATACATTAAGGGGAACACACTACAAAAATAAAATATAGACAAATTATTGGATGGTCTAACATCATAAGGAATATTTTAACATAGATTAGTGAATTTGGCTATAAAATCGTAAACCATCTAACTTATATCAATAGAATATTACAAAGTTCATTGATGAGCTCTAAATCCTCTTTAGGCTTGATAAAAGAAAGTTCTAACCAATATTTTATATCTTTATACATACCAATAACCCTAATAGGAAGTATAATGAAATATTAATAAGCTTTACCATATATATATATATATATATATATATATATATATATATATATATAAAATTAAATATTTTAAGAAAAAGTTTTTCATCTACAATACCAAGAATAACACAAACTAACTTAAAAGCATCTAAATGATCTTACTAAGAGTCACCAAAACTTTGAAAATTTATGGACATTAATTCCTTTAAGTGAAGTTAATTTAATAGGACAAGTACTAATATTCATGGGATTCCCATGATTCCAAGGATTCACTAAAGGTTGACCATTATCTACGTCAAAATCAACTTCATAATCAATCACTTTTGTTTGACATTTATTATTCTACATGCCTATAATCTAATATTGAACTCTTTGTTCTATAAAATCTTCCAATGGAAGTTATAATATGTTATGTTATGTGACTATGATAGTTTAAATCTATATTTTTATTGTAATTAATATGGATGATAAAATTATTAGAAAGAAAATATTTGGAAATAAAGTGAGTTCTAGGTTAAGTATTAACTATAATAATTTTCTCCCTTTCTCATTAAGTGTGATGAATTTTTTCTTGAATATGAAACTAGGTTTTAAAGATAAGATTAGCATACCAATCTATTTAAAACATTGCTTAGTCATCTTCCTTAAATTCAACCTCAAGAATGAGATGCAAATCATAATATCTATTATACCAAGAAAAACAAACAAGACTAGAAGAAATATCTTATTGGTCCTCATAAATATAAATTTTAGGTTGGATGATAGGAGGGGGAACACGAATGGTCATGGGAAAGAAGGACTAAAAAATAAAAAGGATTGATAGACTAAAATAAAAACATAAAAATAAAGATAATACTTCAAAAAAAATACCCAATGGATTCACCACATTTATTGATGGTGAAAATTGTTGTGTCAACAAATCAACCTTTTCACCTATCTTGAAGGCCAATATGGAATCAAACCCATTTAGTCTGATGGATCTAAGGACAAATAATTGATCCTAAGATGTGTAGATGGATTTTTAATAATATTTATCATATTTAACATTGAATTATGCATCATTATATTTTATAAATAAGATAATTATTTATAATAAAATTTGAATTATATTAGCAAAGATATAATCTAAACTGTCTAATAGAGTAAATCCTATGAATTAGGAAATATCTTGAAATAGATATCTATGATTTGTATAAGTTTTATATCAATCTATCTCTTTATCATTCTCTCATTACCATGAAAATTAAAATAAACTAAAAGAAAAATAATTAAATAAATCCAAAGACATGTAAAAAAATGAAAACTGAACAAGGAAATGAGAATTAAGACTATCATACTCACTCATAAAATAAAGACCAAAAACTAGCTAATAATTATCCATAATGTAAAGAAAGATAAAAAACTAACTTAAGAATAAAATAACTTCTAAAAATAAAATAAAACAATAAAGTAAGATAATAAACATAATTAACTTAGTTTCTAAACTACTCAACTAAGTAATGAAAACTATATTAAACAATAAACAAAATAACAAATAAGATAATATAATGAGACTAATTATGTAACATAAAGTAACAACTAGTATACAAAAAAATAATTAAATGTAAATAAGTAAAATATTTAATTAGAAAACAAAACTATCTAAAACAAGAAATTAAAGAATTAACTGAAACATAATAGAAATAATCTATCTAAAATAGAAATTAGAATGTAACTAGAATGCAAATAAGGAGAAATATAACTAAATAAGATAATTTTATGAGACTTGGCACAATAATATAATTTTATTAAATAATAAATGACTTTATTGAAAAGCAAAAATTGAATCTTATTACAAACAAAATCTTCAAATGAAAATCAAAGTACAATCAATAGATCAGTAATTTGTTGAAAATAGTGAGGTATTCATCATTATTTGGTTCAAGTACAAGAAGTTCTACTCAAATTACTACATAACTTAAATCATAAAAGGATATTAATTATTAATAATGTTTAGATAATCAATTATGAATAAATAAAGAAACCTTGATACACCTATATTATTCAAGTAGATTACTTCACCATCAGAGATTGCATTGTTTAGTCTATTTGTAAATGATTATTTAATATCAAAGTTATTTGCATAAAATAATAAGATATATAGAAAAAATTTAACCTATAATATATCTTTATACTTATGTATTTCTCCCTTTATTATGTGTTTCCAATATCTTTATAAAGTAACTCTCCTTGAGATAATTATGAGTCAAGTTACATGTAACTTTAGTTAGTTGTTATTATAAGTTAATTGAATTTTAAAATTTAATTAGTTAATTTATAAGTTATAAACTTTATAAATTAACTTTATGATTTTAAATTTAATAAAATTCCAAGAGGTTAAATAATAAATATAGATGAAATTACAAATTATAATGGGTGGGGGCTCTTTCACATTCATTTAGACAATAATCTAACTATGCATACACTAAATAATTCATAAATGCTACCATTAAATGATGTAAAATCATTTTAACATTAATAATCCATAAATAACATATATTAAATCATAAATGATAAAATATAAATATAAACATATTTCATAACACTGATTTTTTTTCCTAAAATAAAATTTCAATGACATAACACCACCAAAATGCATCTATCCAAGGAACTAAAAACATAAAAGTATCCAAAATATAAATATACCAATATAATAACATAAATTAAAAATAATGCTAAGCATATCATAATCACATTAATCAAAAACACTGCTATAAACCAAGTCAATGAGTGGAGCCTCCTTATCCATTGCATAATTTGTATACTCCATCAAGGTGTCCATAAATTAAATCAGAATAGTGCCTCCATAGTCATCATTAACATCTAAATTCATGTTTTTAGGCACTCAAGTCACCATGGATTGATTCATAGGGCTGATATCACATTTTTACTAGAATAGGTAGGTTTATATGGCACAAGTGAGTAAAGTCTAGTAATCAATGACAAAGAAAGGTTCAGATCATTAAAGTTAAGATTCAATCTAGGAATGAACTCAAAATTATTAAACATAGGAGGAACATTAAGAATTGATTCAATGATGGTATGCATTCATTGATAACACTCGTTTGGACTTCCTTGTCTATAAAGATGAGGTCTCTAAGGGGATCTCCTCAGGTCTCTATGTGGTGTACCATCAAAAATCATTAAAGAATATGGAATGTTATTAATAAAAATCTAAAATATGAGGTTAGATACATGAAAATTAATTAAAAAATGATTTATATGGTGAAAAGGCTTAGAAAATGTGTTAGCATGCTTATGTCATTGAAAAGATGTCATGAGAACTACCCCATCAATCAATATCATCATCTTGTTATCCACAATCTCTTCCCCAAAATTTTCTCCTTGAAACATGGGATTTTGGGGTCCATCATAACATGCTATTTTTAAATAAATCAAAATAAGAACTCAGTGACAATTCAATTAATAATTCTAAAAACTCAAATATAATTTTTTTATTATCACAAAAATTCTAAAATTATCACTAAATTTGAAAATTCCAATAAACATCTTTAAGAAACTTTAATCTAAGTTCAATATGAATGAAATTTAAGTCACAATCAACTTTCCTTTTTAAAATGCTTATATAAAACATAAAAGTATACTTATAGTTTCCAATAACATGTAATTATTTGTGTGATCTTCAAATTTTTTGAGAATGAACACTAAAACAAGAAATCATCCAATCATTGAATCATGAAACAACCAAGAACTACATAGAAATGTAGATTTCTACATGCATCCAATTGACTATCCCAAATCTATATCAAAATGAATTATGCCTTTATTTTAAATAAATAACTTACATAATTATATTTATATGAATAATTTTAATGAAAAATGTAAAACCATAAAGTCCTTAAAATTAATAATAACTAAATGCACTTAGAAAACCATTCATATTCAAATGATGGAAACCACTATATCATATCTTTCAAAATTATTTCCTAAATATCTTGATTTATAACAAAATGATTAAAAAAATCCTTTACAAAAATTAAAAAGTTTCTAAATGATTGATTTTCAATATCAACATAAATGCAAAGACCAAAAACTATTGGGACAAATAAACCCTCAATACTCATGAGACCAAAGGGCCATATGATTTTATTTCAAAATAAATGCAAAATATGCACCTTATGAGTTTAAAAATCCATGTAACTATGTCTTTGAGTTCAAATACCTACTTCATCATATTAAACCAGTCAAATAAATAATTTTTTCATATCAAATGATAACATACCCAATTTAAAATGATTGTAAAATGGTAACATACTTATACTTTCAAGACCTAAAAGGCTTATTTCAAAACTTAAAACAAGTTTGTTGAATCCTTCGAATATGACCAGGAAGAGACTAAAAACTAAATCAACATATGTTATTACAAAATAAACATATTACTTCATGTATGCAGTGATAGATAAGCTTGGATTATTTAATTATAACTAGAATGCAACATGATTGAAAATTTTAATTCTTTCAAAATAAAAACAATATTCAAAAACCACATTCACCACTTGGGTAGATGAAACGATTCACATATGATCATTAAAAAGTAGCCTCCAGACCTGAAAACTAATCATGTGAATACTTTTCACAAAATAAAACATGTTCAACTTGAAATGAATATGGTGATATGAATTTAAAAACTATTGATATTTATGATAGTGAAAGTAAGAGATGTAATATACATGCATTATTTATGGTTCATTACTTCAACATAATATTTAAACGTGCATGAGAGAAATATATCAATAAGATGCATAAGAGATGTAAAAATATTTCAATCTATAGTAATGATCAACTAAAAATATCAATTTAAACCCATGGAAATTGAAATGCATGTAAATTTCACCAGCCCCAAATTGATTTCTCAAAAATAATCTTATCTTCATCACTTTTCTTTTTCAAAATTCCACTTAAATCAATAATGAAATTATGGGTTCATGGATTCATTGAAAACACAAATTTATTACTACATTAGAGCTCAAGAATAACCATAAATGGCATAAATAAAACACATTTATTTCATAAAAATACCATTTCATACCTTAATATATATTAAAGCATGAGAAACCATTGAAAAATGGTGCAATCTAACATTCCAACTCAACCATCAAACCTACATGCCATGGATTACATGAAAAGGCTTGGAAAAATAGTGTGATATTCAAAAAGTGATTTTTTTATATCAAGGTGGTTATCATAACTACTCATTTAATAAAACTAACTGATATGTCCACTAAATTAATGGATAGACACCACTTTCAAAACCTCAAGTATCACTAAACAAAAACATATACTAGTTAGATATTTATTAAACCTTTTATAACTTTTCCAGGTTTGTTGCCATAATTCCTAAACTTGAGTCGAGGAAAAGTGGCTTTAACTCAATATTACATCAAACTATAGATAGATATATTCACCATGCTTAAAAAATAATTATATCACAACATATTATTTCATTCATTAAATCTAGGTATGAAATATAAATTTTGCATTTATTCAAATATGTCTAAGCCATATCAATATTTGATATAAAATTGAACTTAAAACATATGAAATCAATTATTCCATCATGAAAAATGTGACAAATGGACAATGTTATGGATTTATACATTAGAAAATTTGACATTAATCAAAATCAAAATATGAGTCTACCACCTTATAACTAACCAGAAGAACATGTTACCTTGACTATGTGCACTAATGATTTTGACAGTACCAAGAAACATTGAAACAAATTCATAAAAGAGGATATCACAATCAAAAATTTTCATTCTTATTAGAGAATCAAAATAACTAAATAATCAATTTTTACTTGTTCATAATTTACTTATGTTTGTCAATGTAATCAAATAGTAAATACATATCCTTATGTTTATAAATTTAATGCAACTATCACATAATTCAAAACGTCAAATATGTCATGAAATAATTATATCACCATGAAAAATCTTAAATAGATGTTTTAATATATCAAATTATGTCATAATTACAACGTTGACTATTACTAAATAAGATTGATTTCATCAATTAAAAAAA